>CAUYQV010046173.1:0-29719 GCA_963574575.1 Galagoides demidoff
GTACACCTAAGGTGGCGGGTTCGAATCCCCAGCCCGGGCCCGCCAAACAACAATGATGGCTGCAACCAAAAAATGGCTGGGCGTTGTGGCGGGCGCCTGTGGTTCCAGCTACTTGGGAGGCAGAGGCAGGAGACTCGCTTGAGCCTAGGAGTTGGAGGTTGCTATGAGCTGTGATGTCATGGCACTCTGCCCAGGGGGATAGCTTGAGGCTCCGTCTCAAAAAAAAAAAAGAAAAAGAAAAAAGAAAAGAAAAAGGAGACATTATCATAGCAATAAAAGATATCAACCATATGTATTATGAAAACTGCTATGCACAGAAACTAGAAAATGGAAATGGATAAATTTTTGGAAACCCACTACTTCCCAATCTTGAATCAGGAAGAAGTAGAAATCCTGAACACACTGATAATGACTAGTGAGATTAAAATAATAATAACAAATCCCCTAACAAAAAAAGTCCCAGGATCAGATGGATTCATAGCCAAATTCTACTAGACATCCAAAGAACAACTGGCACCCATTCTACTGAAACTGTTTCTTAATATCAAGATGGAAGAATATATCTCTAACTCACTCTATGAAGCTGGTATCACCTTAATACTAAAGCCAGGAAAGGACACAACAAAGAAATAAACTACAGACCAGTATCTCTCATGAATGTGAATGCAAAAATCCTCAACAGAATACTAGCAAACAGAATCCAATAGCACAAGAAAAGATGATCAAGTGAGTTTCATACCAGAGATGCAAGTATGGTGCAATCTGCACAAATCAATAATTGTGATTCACCACAAACAGAATTGAAAACAAACACCACATGATCATCTCAATAGATGCAGAAAAAGCACCCTTTGTGATTAAAAGAAAACAACACTCAACAAACTAGGCATAGTAGAACACACTTTAATAAGTCATATATGACAAACCTTCAGCCAACATCATACTGAACAAGGAAAGGTTGAATAGGAACAGAAACTAGCCAACGAGGCCCGCTATCAGCACTTCTATTCAACATAGTATATTGAGAGTCCCAGCCGGAGCAATCAGGCAAACAAATAAAGGGCATCCAAATCAGGAAAGAAGTCCAACTAGCCTTATTTACTGAAGATATCTTATATCTAGAAAATCCTAAAGATTCTACCCAAAGATTCCTACAACTGATAAATAAATTCAGTAAAGTCTATAATAAAGTAAAAAGAACATATTTGGAGCTATCACATTACCTGACTTCAAATTTTACCACAAAGCTATAGTAAACAAAATAGCACGGGATATAGTATAAAGGTAGAGACATGTAGAATGATGGAACAGCATAAAAGAACCCAGAAATAAAACCATATAGCTGCAATCAACTATTTTCAACAAAGTAGACAAAAACATACACTGGAGAAAGGACATCTTATTCAATAAATGGTGCTGGGAAAATTGGATAACCACATGCAGAAGAATGAAACTGGATCCCTCTCTCTCCCCATATATAAACATTAACTCAAGACAGATGAAAGAATTAAATGTAAGGCTTGAAACCATAAATATTTTAGAAGAAAACAAAGGTAAAGCTCTTCTTGATACTGGCCTACTAGGCGAAGAATTTATGGCTAAGACCCAAAAGCAATTACAGCAACAACAAAGATACATGGGACTTAATTAAACTAAAATGTTTCTGCACAGCAAAAGAAAGTCTCAGTGGAGTAAACAGATAAACTCTTGAATGCGAGAAAGTATTTTCAAACTATATGCCAAATAAAGGACTAATATCTGCAGTCTACAAAGGACTCGAACAAGCAAGCAAAAAAAATCAAAAATCAAAAACTAAACAAAAGACATGAACCGTTTTTTTTTTTTGAAAGGTAGACAAATGACCAACAAACATGAAAAAAAATGTTTAATATCATTAATTCTCAGGGAAAAACAAAACCATATTGAGGTACCACCTTACCTTTGTCAGAATTCAATTATTAAAAGTCAAAAAACAATAGATGTTGGCATGGATGTGCTGAAAAGGGAACACTTACAAGTCATTGGTGGGAATGCAAATTAGTAGAACCTGCATGGAAAACAGTATGGAGATTTCTCAAATAACTAAAAGTAGATCTAGCATTCAATCCAGTAATCCCACTACTGGGTATCTAACCAAAGGAACAGAAGTTATTTTATAAAAATGACACCTACATCACAAAGATATGAAACCAGCTTAAAATCCCACCAACTAATTAATGGATAAAGAAATGTGGTCCGTGTATACCATGGAGTACTACTCAACTACTCAGCCATAACAAAAGGCATGGAATAGTCTTTTAGAGCAACTTGAATGGAACCAAGTTGGACCATCATCCTAAGTAAACTATCTCAGGAATGGAAACACAAATACCACATGTTCTTACTTAGAACTAAATGGAGGGTATACATGATCATAAAGTGGTATAATGGACATTGAATAATGCCATACTGGGGGTGGGGGATGAATAATAAAAAAATCTACCTGACAGGTACAATGTACACTATTCTGGTGAAGGGTACACTAAAATACCTAACTTCAGCATTATATAATTCATTTAACAAAAGCATTTTTACACCCTAAATCTATTGAAATAAAATAAATTTTAAAGAGTGCAACACCACCAAAGAATATCTGGAAAATATTGCAATAGGTGGCCATCTCTGCCAGGCGTGGTGGCTCATACCTTGGGAGGCCAAGGCAGGTAGATTGCTTAAGCTGAGGAGCTCAAGACCAGCCTGAGCAAGAACAAGACCCCATCTCTAAAAATAGTTGGGCGTTGTGGCAGGCACCTATAGTCCCAGCTACTCAAGAGGCTGAGGCAAGAGAATCACTTGAACCCAAGAGTTTGAGGTTGCTGTGAGTTATGATGCCACGGCACTCTACTCAGGGTGACATAGTGAGACTCTGTCTCAAAAAAAAAAAAAAAAAAAAGGATATCACAACTGATACAGCAGAAACACAAAGGAATTACATGCAATTATGAACATCTGTGCATCAACAAATTAGAAATTCCACAAGAGATGGGTAAATTCCTGAACACATGTAATTTACCAGCATTGAACCAGGAAGAAACAGAAACCTGAAGAGACCAATAACAAGTAACACAACTGAGGCAGTAGCACAAGTCTCCCATCAAAGAAAGGTGCGGGAGATGATGGCTTCACTGATGAATGCTACAGAACATTTAATGACAAACTAATACCAATTCAATTCACACTATGTTAAAAAATTGAAGAGGAAAGAATACTTTCAAACCCATTCTGTAAGTCCAGCATTATCCCGATCCCAAAACCAGATAAAGAGACAGCAAAAAAACAAAACAACAGTCCAGTATCTATGAAGAACAGAGATGCAAAAATCTTCAACAAAATACCAGCCACTTGAATTCAACAACATATAAAAATGATCATTGACCATGATCAAGTGGGATTCATCCCAGGAATGCAAGGTTGGTTCAACATGTGCAAATCAGTAAACATGACACATCCCATTAACAGTGGGAACTGGGAAAACTGGATACTCACATGCAGTGTATGTGGCTGGTGTCCTTCCTACTGAACTATGGGCACCACCTAATTTTTAACAATATGTAGGAGCAATGTTAGCTTATTTGATTAACCTGTACAAGTTAGGAAAAACAAACCCAAGTAGAATAAAATGTATGTTTGTGTTATGCTTAATACTGAAAAATCAGAGAAAAGATATAGCTGCTTTTATTAAACCAAAATTGTTAGGCTAGTCTTGTTTAACAAAGTTTTGCTCTTATTAACATGAACTTGGATTTTTTTTTGAGACAGAGTCTCACCATGTTGCCCTTGGTACAATATTGTGGCGTCACAACTCACAGCAACCTCAAATTCTTAGGCTTCAGTGGTTCTCTTGCCTCAGCCTCCCAAGCAACGGGGACCACAGGTGCCTACCACAACACCTGGCCATTTTTTGGTTGCAGTTGTCTTTGTTGTCCAACAGGCCTGGGCCAAGCTCAAACCTGCCACTTTCAGTGTATGTGGCTAGCGCCCTTACTCACTGAGCTATGGGTGCCAAGCCTGAACTTGGACTTTTAAAATATTTGTTTTGGTGAGAAGAATTTTGTTTAGAACAATTAAGGCATTAGAAGTTTAATTTCCTTATTCTGGGAATTGTAGGAATATTCAGTTTATATAAGAGTTTATTATCTCTACAAGTCAATCAGAGCAGAGCTTTAATTTAAGAGATGTTATGTTATAATTTGTTAATATCTTCTGTAGATAGGAAGCCTCTTCACTCTCATATAATGAGAGGTAAAGGCCTTTCTGAATTTCAGACACAGAGACAGAGCTTCTAGCTTCAGATCTTCAAATCTGGCACAAATTAAGAAACACAAAATATCTCATCCAAATATCAAAGAGATGTTCTCCTTTCCAGTGGGCATAACATCTTAATTGATTTGAGCTTAAAATAAAAAGCTAATAGGCAATTTTTAAAGAAACATCTAACAAACCAGATTCCCTATCATCTCTTGCCCAATAGGGAACAGACCTCTTTCTGTCATTTGTCTACAGAGATCATTAGATGGTCAGACTATAAAACCAAGTCCTTATCACTGCTCTTGCAACTAAAAAGTATCATAACTTATCAGCCATAAATGAACCAACAACAAACTCCATCAAATTATTAGAGTCCGGGTGGGGGTAGAGGTGGGGGGGAAACTAGAGAAACAAAGCCAGCAGATTTAAAATTTTGCTTAGAATTTACCTCTGGGAGCCAGGGAAAGACCTGCCTGGCACAAGCATCATGGAGGTGTATTTCTCTGGCCACTCAGTTTATTTAGCTCTGCTAGATGAATCCATTGTCCATCTCAGTAGATGACCTACAAACTATTAAAAAATAAATTTTTATAAAATGAAAAACTATGATTTTTATACAAATATAAAATGAGTATGTCAAGGTATACTTAGCGGATTAATTAATGAGGAACTGATTAATGAGGGAACCAATAGATGTCAGAACTAAGAGGAGAAATGAAACTACCCATACATGAAATCGGACATGTTGAAATGAACTTACAGATAGGTATGAAACTAGTCAGTATCCACAGGGCAATCTGTTGTGTTATTCTGGACAGAGTAATTTTAATTAGCGTAAGTTTTCTACAATCTACAGACTTGTAAAATAGTTCAAAGACATTGAAAAGAGCCCTTATAGAATCAGGTAACCCTAAAAGGTACGTTTCTTAGGACACCTGGTAGTCTTTTCTTGTTGTCGTCTCCTTCAGTCTTTTACTAGAGAGCCGTCCAGGCAGCGGGGTTGGCTTCTTAGACACAGGTCAGCCAGCCCTTAATCTTTCAACGGCCAGCTGGAACTTACTAGGTTCTTGAGACAAGAGTGGAGTAAAGGGGTTTGGGTTCACCTTGCCCTGCGTTGCGAGCTGGGCAAAGACTCTGCTTGTTGCCCAACTTTCCTCCATGTATCTGTGACCCCTCCTGAGGATTATTTCAAAGTCAATCCTTGCATGGTGTGGAGGTGGAACTTTGTGGTAGGAGAAGGTTTAACTTGGCAAAGAATTATCTGTTGGAACAGTAACCTGGAGTGACCAGGACCCTCTCCCCCCGGCCAGAGGAGCATTTCCAAGCAGCACTTACCCACTCAGCCATAAGCTTAGACCAGTTTTGGTGAACCTTACGGTACGTTTTACTAAGGAATTCTCAGGATTTTATGAGTTACTTTATTACCCACAGAAAATTTTAAAGTTTTCTTAGGACTAATTGGTTAAGATAGGCTGGTTCTTGGCTTTCTTTTTAGATAAGACTTCTGCCTTTTCATCTCTAAATTTGGTAGGAGGTTATAGTTCTATAGAAAAAAAAAATTCAGAATGCCTCTGTGATGATATTAATTGGAACAAAGTCTTCTTTGACTTTTGGCACTGTGCCATATGCTTTATTAAACATCAGGAATTAGATTGATCTTTAGAACACCTTTAAGAACGGAAATAACAGCCTCAAAGCTTAGAATAGAAGAGCAGTTGCAAGTGTATAAAGCAACTGCTCTATTTAGCTGTGCATTTTGTTAACACTTTTCATTTTAGTAACCTTACTTCTGATATAGATTCTTTATTAGCATTCTCAGCAGAAGCAACTGATATATCTTTCTTGACCTCACCATGCTTAGAACAAAACTTCTTTAAATCTCACATTTTCCTGATCACTTGTGCTTATTATCACACATGGCAGGCTATGGTTATGAAATCACAGAAACATCCATACCTGCTCTCTTAGGCTTACTGCTCTTCTAGCTGTTTGTCTTACTGATTTGAGTAGAAACTCCTCTCCAGAACTCAGGTTAGCACACTGCGGTTCTAGGAAGCCAAGGGCCAATGAAAGGCAATATATGCCTGAATTGAAAGTCCCTTCGTTTCCTTATTCTCATTGTTGCATAGGGAACGTATATCAAATTGTGCACTTGCTTCCAGATTTTGGTTATCCTTGTGATTACTGTCTGTATCATCCATTATTACCTTTGGAAGGCAGCTAGAAAACATTCCATTCTGTCATCAGTAAGATTTCATTTTCTATATAGGAGTACCATGCAGAGTGACAACTGTGACTTTTGCCCAGCTCTAATACTTAACTTCTTTTGTCAGGAAGTGAACTGATGCTGGCTTCTCTTTGTCTTATTCCAAGCTGGGGCATGAGATTTTCCCTGCATTAGAAGGTTGTTGAGACCTGAAGCCTGGGAAGGTAAGATGCCAGCCTGAATACCATCCATTCAGAACTGGAGTTTAAATGAGTGGTGATGTAAGAGCCTAAGTTATTTAAGTCTTTCCATCTGTTCCTGGCTAATGGTCTTGATGAACACTTAAAGTTTAACCCAAACACAAACAGTGAAAATCTCTTTGATTGAAAGGCCAGTTAACATTCTTTATACTATTTAAATATAATTTTATTTACTGAAATTATTACTTTTTTTGCTTACAATGAAAAACTGACATATACCAATTTTTATGTGTACTTTATACAAGTGTATAGGTATATTTTTTACCCCAATAAGCATAACCTGATATGCTATGAAACATATAGATGTACTTTGTGTTTGTAGTTTTACGTCTTCTGATTTTTAAAAAACATAATAGACTGTATTTTTTAGAACTGTTTTAGATTTCTTCCCTGATCTGTTTTTTGAGGCAGACAAATAGGGAGATTTGAGTCACTGAGTTTGTTAATACGGGGAAAGAAGACAGCAGGAAAATCGACAAATCACAACACTTTGTCTTCGTGCCGTGATTAACAAAGCAGCATCTATGGGCATTTCTCCCAGAAAGGCTTCATTGGAGAAAACCAGCCAGTCTAAACACTCAGTAATGAAGGTCGTGTTTTTACACTACTGTTGCCTACTCTCACCTTTTATTTGAAAATGCTTCTTCATTCACTGTGCTCTAGCTAGTTTTAGTAAATAAGATATTTCAAATTTTTAGTGGTTTCTTAATCTAAAACATTATAGTAGCCCTTCATGATGAAACTACAAATAATACTCTACCTAGGAAAAATATAGATTGTTCTCTATTTTGACGATTTGTCGTTTATATCCAGATACAACAGGTAGTCTATTTTAGCATAGGAATTATCTGTGTAACAGTCAATCTTAAAAAAAAATCTAAGATAGTACTTTTTAATTGGACTTAAATTATACTAATACATTTGAGAAACTAATAAATTTTAGTGATGCAAATGTCATATAAATATGACATTAAATCAATTTTCATAAGATTGAATATTGGCTAAGTATCTCTAAATATTATAAAGAAGCTAAAAAATATTTCATGAAGTTGCATTTATAATACTAGCTAAGAAGAGAGGCAAAGGTCAGGAACCAATCTTCTCTGAGTTCTTGGCCTATAAAAGTCTGGTAGGCGTTTCATAGCATTTTGGCTACATTTATTTGTGTGTTATTATATGCCCTGGACTATTAAAGGGATCCAAGCCCGCACTGTCAGTTTGCTTATTTGAATCCTTTTTTTTCTTTTTTTGAGACAGAGTTTCACTATGTCTCCCTCAGTAGAGTACTGTTATGTCACAGCTCATAGCAACTTCAAACTCTTGGGCTTAAGCGATTCTCTTGCCTCAGCTTCCCAAGTAGCTGGGACTACAGGCACCTGCCACCATGCCCAGCTATTTTTTTGTTGTAGTTGTCATTGTTGTTTAGCAGGCCCGGGCCGGGTTTGAACCTGCCAGCCCTGGTGTATGTGACCAGTGCCCTAACCACTGAGCTATGGCACCGAGCATTTTTCTTGAACCCTTTTAAAAGCTTTATTTTATTTTTGATTTTTTAAACTTTTCATGAGTTTCAGATTGAACTTTGATTGCCACAGAATCTCTAGTGGAATTCAACTTTGGCACTTGACAATATTAGATTTTTTCCTTTCTGAAACAGATCAGGCCAAGTGAAGTGGCATTGACAGTGAGTATTCCTTTAGTTAGTGAACTCTTCTATAATATTATAAACTTTATTTATTAATTCTGAGACACATTTAGTAATAATAGCATTTGTTGCTCACCATGCTTTTAGCCTTTTTCTAGTTATACTTTTTTTTAGGCATTTTATTCCCTGTAGTCCTTAGATGTAAATATGGTGCTTGTCAGTTGACTACTTTCATTTCAGTTTTACTTGTATAATGTGCGTTTTCAGTGTTCACAGAACTTTTAGACATTGCCTCACTTCATTCTGACAATAGCCCTGTGAAATAGGCAAAGCAAGTGGTGTTATTTTAACTTCACAGAATCTTAGCGTTCGAGGGACTTGCCCAAGATCACATAGCCAACACAAGAGAATATGATGAAGAACCAGTTTGGTTCAGCTCACAGTCCAAAATTCTTTCTTGAAACTAATGGCACTGTTTGTTCACATGACTAAAAACTTCGTTCCTTATTCATGTTCAAATGTTGTCACAACCTCACTTGAATGTTGCAGAAGCTAATGAATTTATTTCATGTCCAATATAGTTAATATACCTTCTGTATTTAGGGTCAGATTGATGGTAGTATTCAGCTAGAAAACCAACATGTACTACCTGGATTCTGAGTTCTGCTCACCTAGTGGAGCACTTATACCTTCTAGCATTTATCTTCAATTCCAAGAGAATGTGCCTGACCTTTAGTGCTTCATATTCACCTCATTACATGGCAGAACTGTTTGCTGCTTGGTAATGTATGCAGAAGTGAGGTCCAGAGATAAATGAGTAAGAGAGTTCTTTACATGAAGACCAAAAGCTACTTGGTTCTGCATAAGTGCTGGTATAATACTTAACCTCTCTGTGCTTTGCTTCAGCTAGTACTATCCGTGGCCTGTGTCTTCATTCACCATTATTTACCTTTAAAGGAGCTGATTAGTTATGCTTGCCTGAAATTTGGTGTCTGTGTCATAACTGAGGTCATAACACTTTCATAAATGAGCTACAGTTTTAGAATTCTTGAACACAGTCATTGATAGGCAGTATTTATTTTTTTATATCATAAATATGTATTTGAAAATTTAAAATTTATTTTTAGGTTAACTAGTCTTACTTCTTGGATAGCAATATAATATTTAAATTTGTTGGTGCCTTTCTCTAGAATCTGATTTGACTATTTAAACAATAATAAGATTCTTTTTTTTTTAAACTTTGCTTAAAGTTATTATCAGGTTTTGACTTTCCCACAAGAGCATGTATTTGCTTTACTCTAGCTATAAGACAGTAGAACTAAGGTTGACTGGTTTTCCTTATATGCCTTTTCCTGATAACTTAAATCATGACCTGACCCCTAGGTTTATATTTATACCATTCCCTTGACTCCTTCTAACTGAAAGTACCAAGTAAAACATTTGTGGTTAGTCATATCAGGCCAGGTTGTCTTTTTTCCTTTGGTATTCAAGCTTGAATAGCCTTAAGAAATACGAGTATTGAGCTTATCGCTTTTTAAAAAAGAAACTTTCCCTATCAAACAAAACTATACTGTCTCATTTCAGGATTTTTTCCTAGAATGGAAACTAAACCCCATTTTTAACATTATTTTGAAACTTTGAGAGTTATTCTAAAGCTAGGATGGGACTTTCTTTCATAGCTAAAACTTTTCTTTAAAAACCTTTAATAGTCACAATAATTGGTTAAATTTATTTTAAAAATAAAAACAGAA
This sequence comes from Galagoides demidoff, assembly GCA_963574575.1. Taxonomy (NCBI): domain Eukaryota; kingdom Metazoa; phylum Chordata; class Mammalia; order Primates; family Galagidae; genus Galagoides; species Galagoides demidoff. The sequence continues at coordinate 10,147 of CAUYQV010046173.1, forward strand.
ATTATAGATGAGCCTTTATTTTTGTTATTTTAAAGATACTTTTGAAAACTAAATTTAGCACTCTGTTTTTTGACTATATGGAACTCTGCCCCTTTCCTCCTGATTGTGAGGGCCGTCTCTGTATTGACTTTCTATGCGGGTGTGTGTTGGTATTTATTCCCCTTTGGGGAAGCAGGAGGTGGAGCTAGAAGAGAAAGAAAGAAATTATTTTCATTTAATCTATTTTTTCCCCTTACCTTAGTTAACTTACATTATGGAAAATTATTATAAATCAACTTTAGGTAATCTTGATTTTACTAAATACTTTTGCTTGCATTTGAGTTTGCCACTCTTATTCTATCCTTCCTTTTCCTTTCCATGTATCCTCAATCCCATCTTTGTGGTAGTTTGAGTGAACCTAGCCTGCTGCTTTGCCTAAAGGGACACCCCGAGTGGAAGCTGTCACCAGTCACACCACTGCCTCAAACTGAGTAGGGCCTGAAGTTCATAAAACATCTTTCATATGCTCATCTAACTAAAACTGATCTCTTGTGCTATATCTTGATATTCTTTCCTCTTATTTATTTGAACCATGCTTTATTAGTCTATCACTCATGAATGACAAAGCTAGTAATTAGTTCATGTGTAACTTTCTAAGCCTATAGCCTAAGGTGAGAGAAATAGAGATAAAATTTCTAAATACTTACCTAAGCTGGAAAGAAGTAAGGAGAATTAATTTTGTAAAATCAACCTTTCTATGTTTTTGTAAATAAGCTTAAAATCAGATGGTTTGGTAAAAGCAGCTTTTTGCTGAGTGTAGTTTTTCCCAAGTTTACTTCATAACTTCTTGAGGTACCTTATCAAAAAATATTACTTTATATTAAAATATTATTTATTTATTTATTTTTGAGACAGAGTCTTACTTTGTCACCCTCGGTAGAGTGCTGTGGCATCATAGCTCACATCAACCTCAAACTCTTGGGCTGAAGTGATTCTCCTGCCTCAGCCTCCCAGGTAGCTGGGACTACAGGTGCCCACCACAACACCAGGCTATTTTCTTAGAGATGATGTCTCACTCTTGCTCAGGCTGGTCTCGAACCTATGAGCTCAGGCAATCTACCTGCCTCAGTCTCCCAGAGTGCTAGGATTACAGGCTTAAGCCACCAGGCCTGGCCCAAATTTGACGTTATCTTAAAGGAGTCACTGTTACATAGTGTTTAAAGGAATGATTATTATTTAATGAAAAATAAGTTAGCAGTTTTAAGACAAAAATGCACTTAGCTTTTCATGTATACAAGATACAACAAAAAGGAAATTTTAAATGAATTTGAGTTATATGAATAACTCAATTATAAATGAATAATTATATCATTGAAAATCTAGAAGGTGAGGCAGCACCTATGGCTCAGGGGGTAGGGCGCCGGCCTCATATACCAAGGGTGGTAGGTTCAAACATAGCCCTGGCCAACTGCAACAAAAAAAATTACCAGACATTGTGGCAGGCGCCTGTAGTCCCAGCTACTTGGGAGGATGAGGCAAGAGAATGGTTTAAAGCCCAGGAGTTGGAGGTTACTGTGAGCTGTGATGCCACAGTACTCTGCCGAGGACAATAAAGTGAGACTCTGTTTCTAAAAAAAAAAAAAAAAAAAAAAAAGGAAAGCAAGAAAGAAAAGAAAATCTAGAAGGTAAGACTGAATATGCCATAATTTCTCTGGAGTTTCTAAGCAATTAGAAAACTGGAAAAAGAAAATTAGACTAAATTTGTTTTTCTATAACTGTAGCTCTACTAACATCATAGGAAAGCATGTCTAATTCTGTGCTCACAATCTAAAAATTTAGTCTTTTTTTCTTCTTCTTCTTCTTTTTTTTTTTTTTGAGACTGAGCCTCAAACTGTGGTCTTGGGTAGAGTGCCAACCACAACACCTGGCTATTGTTTGGTTGTAGTTGTCATTGTTGTTTGGCAGGCCCGGGCTGGATTCAAACCCACCAGCTCTGGTGTATGTGGCTGGCGCCTTAGCTGCCTGAGCTACAGGCAAGCCAGTCTTTTTTCTTCTTAACAGCTGGAAACCTTTTTGTTTCTAAATTAGTTAATGCAAAACTTCATCTAAAATTTTACTCTGTAGGTGCATTGAAAATTACACAGGAGCCCGCTGTGAAGAAGTTTTTCTCCCCAGCTCCAGCATCCAAACTAAAAGCAACCCGTTTGCAGCTTTTGTGGTACTGATTGTCCTTCTGGTAACACTCATTGTTGGAGCCCTCTACTTCCTCTGCAGGTAAACAAAACAGAAACAAGCTTTGGAAAGAAAAAGGTAGTGCAGAAGGAGTTCCATTAAATAATTAAAATGTCCTTTAGTTCTAGATGTCTTTCTAGATACTGTTTTATGTTTAAAGTTACCTCTTAAATATCGTTTTTGTTAATAAATTAATGTCATTTTTGAAAAGGTCTTAATCCACAGTCTTAATTTGGTCTTTGTTACTGTCATCATTGTTTACTTTGCCTTCTCTAAAATACTCATGTAGACCCACACTGAGTACAATAAGTATGCCAGAAACACCTACATTTGGGGCTAGGTGTATTTAAAAGTAAATTTTTAATGTGAAAGAAAAGAAACAGCTATGCAATACTGTAAATGTAGATTTAAGACCTATGGGTAATATCTAGGATCAACTACTTAGTGCCTACCATGTGCAAGGCATTGTGCTCAGCAAAAGGAGTAGGGTAATAGACAGACATGTTCCTGACTTCACAGAGAATTAAATCAATTTGGAGAGACAGACAAGCAGGCAATTTGAGGAGACTGGTAATATATAAGGGAAAGAAAGGAGAAATGACTTGCATGAGGCAATACTATGCAATTAAGTTACTTTGGTTCTTTAGTTTTTGTCCTTTTTTTTTTAATTTTGTGAAAGTAAGTGACTGTATGGAGAGAGAAAAATCTCCACTGTCTTCCTTTTCTTATGAGGACATCCATCCTGTCATGTTAGGGTCCCATCCTTAAGACCACTTTTCACCTTAATTACCTTCCCTAAAGACTGTGTTTTCAAATACAGTTACTTTGGAGGTCAGGGCTTCAACATATCAATTTTAGGGGAAGACAATTCAGTTCTTAAGAGACAGTATGTTTTAGTGTTTTAAGTCAGCATTCTCCAAATAAAAAGAACTAATATGATGTGTGTGTCCATATATAAAGGGTGCCAAAAAATGTATATACCTTTTACAAACATAAAAAAAGTTATTAAATTTGTAATACTCAAGTCATTTTATTTCTGCAATCACAAGCAGTACTCAACATACTTGTATTCATCTTTTGTCATTGGTACATACCAAGCATTACAATTCTAATAGTTTTTTCTTAAAATGTGTATGCATTTTTTTGGCACCATGTGTATGTGTGTATATGGGAGAGTGTATGTGTATGTAGACAGACAGAAAGAGACAGAGAAAAAAGAGATATTTATTTTGAGGAATTGGCTCAAGCAATTCCAAAGCTGGCAAGTCCAAAATCTGCAGGGTGGGCCAGCAAGCTAGAGATCCAGACAAGAGCTGCTGCTGCAGTTTAAATCCAAGGGCTGTCTGCTGGCAGATTCCTTTTTTACTCAAGGGAGGTCAGTCTTTATCTGTTAAGGCCTTGAACTGATTGGATGAGGCTCACTCATATCTCAGAAGGCAATCTGCTTTACTCAGAGTCCATAGGTTTAAATGTTAATCTCATCCAAAAAACCCCTTCACAGAAACATCAATAATAATGTTTTGCCAAACATCTGGGCACCATGGCCCAGCCAAGTTAACAAATAAACCACTACAGTATGAAAAAGAAAATTATGGGCCAGTCTTGTTCATTAACTAGATGTAAAAGAGTAGAGATTATGGCTCGGCGCCTGTGGCTCAATCGGCTAAGGCGCCAGCCACGTACACCTAAGGTGGCGGGTTCGAATCCCCAGCCCTGGCCACCAAACAACAATGATGGCTGCAACCAAAAAATAGCCAGGCGTTGTGGCGGGCGCCTGTGGTCCCAGCAACTTGGGAGGCAGAGGCAGGAGACTCGCTTGAACCCAGGAGTTGGAGGTTGCTATGAGCTGTGATGCCATGGCACTCTACCTAGGGGGATAGCTTGAGGCTCCGTCTCAAAAAAAAAAAAAAAAAGAGTAGAGATTAGCCAAGGAATCTCAAAATATATAAAAGAAACAAATTGGTATTGTATTTTTAAACTCACCAGTAAAACTCTCTGATGATCTCAGATTTACTACAGAAATTTAGTGTAATGTTAAATATTAACAAATATATTTCATTTTATGTATAGATTAAAGGAAAAAAATCTTTTAACCTCCTCAATAAAGACCAACCTAGGAAGGGAAAAAAAATGCTGACAAAAAGCCTCCCTCCAGCAAGCAGCATATGTGAATAGCTGACGTAGAGCAGAAATGGCGCTGCAGAGCAGTGGGGAAATAATGGGCTTTTCAATAGCTGGTATTGGCATCAATGTGTATCCACACAGAAAAAGTAAAATTGGATCTTCGCTTCATAACTCAGGATCAGTTCAGGAAGATTAAAGACCTGAATATGAAAGGCAAAATGAAACTTATAGAAGAACATTTCAATGTCTTTGTGCCCGTGGGAGTAGGGATAGATTTCTGAAGCAAGAATCAAGAGACACAGATCACAAAGAGAATGGCTGATAAATCTGTATTAAAATCGAAAATGGCCATAGTTACCATTCAATAAAATTTAAAAAAAAAATCGAAAATGGCTAGTTATCAAAAGATGCCATTAAAAAAAGAAAAAAGCCAGGCTACAAACTAGAAGTAGATGTTTGCAACACATGAAAATAGACTATTATTCTCTCAATATATGTCTCAAATATATCAACTCCTATAAATCATTAAGAAAAGGTAGACGTATAAGGGGAAAAAAATTGAATTTATATAGGAGGAAAGGTCCAGGGAATGTATATATGAAAAGACACTCAACCTCATTAGTCAGAGAAATGTAAACTAAACCTCCTACGAGATACCATTATTTCACTCATGAGATTGGAAAAATTTTTTTTAAAGAAACAGCTGAACAATATAAAATGTTATGAGACTTTAAAATATGAAACAGTTTCAAACACTTTTGAATCAGTTTGCAAATACCTTGTGCAGTTGAACAAGTACACGCTCTCCACCTCAGTAATTTCACATGTGGGAAATTTCACCGTACAGAAACTCTCACAAACGTGTATCAGGAATTTATAGTAGAATCAGTCATAATAGCAAAAGTTAGAAATGACCCAAGTACCCAATAACACTGAAATAGACAAGTTGTGGCATGTTCATCCTAAAGAATAATATAAAAGCAGAGCTAAGAGGCAGTGGCCCACATTAACCCGGATGAATCTTAGAGACATAATTTGAGTGAAAGAAGCAAGTCACAGAAGAAAACATAAGAGCACGATTCCGTTCATATAAAGTCTACAATGATGCAAAACCAGTGTATTGTTTAGGGTCACACATAAGTAGTAAAAAGTATTAAAAAAGAAAGATGCCGACTAGCACAAAATACAGAATAGTAGTTACCCCTGGTGGTGAGGAAGAGGGAGGCGATTAGAGAAGCCTTCTGGGAAACGTTAATGGCCTATTTCTAATCTCGTGCTGAGTACGCTGGTGTTTATTGCTGATTTTTAAAATGTATATATTTTTATCCACTCTTTTTGTGTGTATGCTTTAACATTTAATTTTAAGACATTTGGAAAATGGATATAAATTTGATCAATGAGACAAAATAGCATCCTTAACATGCTTACAAAACTAACATTCTTGAATAATCTTCAGATGGGGTTACCATGTGTGTGAAATCATATATTTTTTACTTGTTGAAGAAGTAAAAGCAGATATATGAACTGAGATATGGCATAATGTCAAGGACAGACTTAATTCAAAAAATAACATGAATAACTATTACTGCGGAATCTAGACATAAAATTTAGGCTGCCATATAACGACCATGGGAAATGTTTTTGTCTCGTGGAAATGTGGTGCTTTCAAGAATGAAACTGTTTATTATGATAGCTTTGGTTGAAACTGCTTTACTCTGGGGGCCTTTTGAACATTAGTAATTAACTAGTGCCATCTTCGAATGAAGTCTAGAATGATACCCCACTAATGCTACTATCTGGGTAGGATTAATAGTGTTTCAGGAGTAGGAGCCAGTGAGCATTCAGGAAAAACATACCATTTTGCAAGGACAAAAGTGATTTTGGCTTCATTTTCATTAATGTAAGCTAATACTCTGAATATTTAACACACGTAAAAAAACTAAAGTAGGCATACATTCTAAAATCTTTAAAGTAATTTTTAAAAATCTCTGTCATGATCACATAAATTATAACCTGTATTAATTGATCAGATGACAAAACTGAACTGAAATATTAAAAATGTCCAAAATGACTTTTTGAAATGCTTTTAATAGAATAGTAGTTGACTGAAGCTATTCTGTGTCACGTAAGTGTCCCAACTAAAGTGTTAATTAACTTCTTTAGAAAGAGCACTTGACATGTAAAGGGGATCTTAAATAAATAAATAAATCACACACACAAAAATCACACTAACATACATGTCTATCAGCTTTGCTGTCTTAAAAGAAAAAAATTAGGTAGTATCCCAGCACTGGGGTCCCCAGAGATGACTGACCCACCTGCATGGTGGATGCAGTTAAACAATAGGATGCAGACTTAAAGGATCCCTGACAGTTTCACACAATTGGGGAAAGGAAATGAACCTCTAAATAGCTAGGTCCACTGATATGCTTTCCTATTACCCATTTTTTGTTTCTCTCTTCTCTGCTGTCAGGAAGGGCCACCTTCAGAGGACCAGTTCAGTCCAGTATGGTATCAACCTGGTAGAGACGAGTGATACCAGTGTCTACCATAGTAAGTAAATTCAAAGTGAAATGCTGGTTTTAAAGCCCTACATGAGACTGTTGTTGTTACATGCATGGATTTAGTGTGAGATTTATCTAGAAAAGACTTTTTAAATGGACTTTGTACCAAGCACCCTTTTTCACATGAAGATAATTTATTATCTTCTATAATGTGCTATACAGATATAAGGGGCCAGGTTCTCAGAAATATTTTGAGGGAGGCTAGTGTTTAGAGAGGATGAATAATTTTACATGCAAAGATAAGCAAATCTCTGAGAAGACAAATTGATATTTTAAAACTATATTGAAACTTCTGCTTTTGGCCAAGATGGGGTAACAGACATTGTATTTATTCCCTCCTACTTGAAACAATTTTGAACAAAATACACAAAGCAATGGTTTTCAAAATATTTACATCAGGCAACAGAGAACCACGATCCCTGAGAGATGGGAAACAGATGAGGTGAGCCAGTGATTACCTGAGATTACTGAACTGAAAGCGTTTCCAGGCTGTGGCATGAATGGAGGCACTCAGGCTGAGCTTGGCATACTCCCCGACTCGAGAAGATGGAGCTGGGGTTCAGGAAGATCAAAATGGCTAAAGTTCACTAAATAGTACTAGAAAAGAGAGAGAGCTGTATGGAAAGAGAACTCCAGAGATCTTCAATTCAGTTGTTTAACTAAGAAGTAATTAGCACACATATGGGAGAAACCTCCCATACTTGAGGCTAGGGAAAGAAAATACAAAGGATTAGGGGTGCTCAATATTCTCATAGGGCCAGAAAAAGTAGCTGTTTGCACCAAAACTAAAAACATCGTTATTCATAGGGTATTAGATAGAGGCCACATAAGAGTGTCTCCCTGGGAATGGGGAATTATTAGCCCTAGATTAAGCAGCATCCCAGTCCTACCTTACAAACTGAAGGAATAAAATTGTTTCCAATGGAGGAAAAAAAAAATACCCTCAAGAATTCTAAAAATACCCAGTACTTAACAGGTAAAAGTCACAATGTCTCCTACGCAATATAATTACCAACCTGCAAAAAAAAACAGGAAATAGGTTCAAAAATGAGAAGCATTAATAAATAGAAATTGACCCAAATGTTAGAAATATCAGGCAAGCACATAAATAATTATTAAAATGTATTCCTTATAGTCAAAAGTTAAGTAGAGTTATGGAATATACATTTTTTTTTTTAAATTGAGACAGAGTCTCACTTGGTTGCCCTTGGTAGAGAGCCATGGCATCACAGCTCAAAGCAACCTAAAAGTCTTGGGCTTAAGCGATTTTCTTGCCTCGGCCTCCCAAGTAGCTGGGACCACAGGCACCTGCCACACACCTGGCTATTTTTTTGTTTAAGCAGGCCCGGGCTGGGTTGGAACCCACCAGCCCTGGTGCATGTGGCTGGCACCCTACCCACTGAGCTACAGGCGCTGCAGGAATATACATTTTTCAAAGGACCCAAATTGAACTTCCAGAGATGGGAACTTGTGTGTGAAATATAAATACTGGATGATAGTAACATCAGATTACACACTGTAGAAAAGAATGGTGAACTTGAAAATACAGCAATCAGAACTATTGAAAGAAAAAAACATAGAAAGAAAAATTTTTAATGAAAAGGGCATCAGTGAGCTATGTGACAACTTCAAGTGGTATAATATTGGGTTTCTGGAGTCCCTGAAGGAAATAAGAGAGAGAAGGGGGCAGAAAAGGATTGGAAGGAATAACAGTGAAATTTTTTCCAGATTTAATAAAAACCTTGAATTCATAGATACCAGAAATTCAACAAACCCTACATACAAGAAGCATAAAGAAAACATCATTGAGGTACATCATAATTGAATTGCTTAAAACAAGTAATAAATGGAAAATCTTAAGGCAGCCAGACACATCACATAGAGAGAAAGATAACAATGACAGTAGTTTTCTTTTCAGAAAGAATGCAACCTAAAAGAGAATGGAGCAACATTTATGTTGTATTTAAAAAAGAAGTAAATCTAGAATTCTACACCAAGCAAAAATATCTTTCAAACACAAGGCAAAATAGATAAATCAATTTTGAAAAAGGTAAGCAAACTTGGAGATTCATATTTTCTGATTTCTAAACTTACTATGAAGCTACAGTAATCAAGGCACTGTAGTACTGGCTTATAGACAGACATACAGGTTAATGGAATAGGACTGTACACCCACACTCAAGGCAGCTTTATTCACAGGACCCAAAATATAGAACAACCCAAATGTCCATCAGTGGAAGACTGGATGAACAAAATATGGCAGATACATGTAGTGGAACATTATTTAGCATTAAAGTGAAATGAAATTCTACTACATGCTACAACATGGATGAATACTGAAGACATGCTAAGTGAAGTAAGCCAGACACAGAAGACAGGTCACATGTGAGTCCACTCATAAGAGGTGCCTGGAGAATGTTCCTCTGAGCAAAGTATCACTAGAATGGAGGAAAAAGTATCCAATGTACACACCCCTATTATGAAACTAATTTATACCTTTTATATGAAAGCTATAACCAAATAGACTAAGAATATGGGTGGGGGGAGGGAGAGGGGAGGGGAAAATGGGTGGAGGGAGGAGGATTGGAGGGATCACTTCTGAGGTTTATCTTACAGGGGTAGAACTGAATCTTTCTAAGAGTAGAATGTGAACGTTTTAAAACAATAACTGAGAAAATGACATGAAGGCTGTGTTAACCAGTTTGATGGAAGTATTTTGTATTGTGTGTGAAAACCCCACACTGTACCCCCGAAGTGCATTAATGTACATAGTTACTTACCATTCAAAAAAAAAAGATGAAAAAAAAAGAGGTGCCTGGAAAAATCAAATTCATAGAGACAGAAAGTGGAATGGGGCTGTGGGGAGAGGAACTGGGAGTTACTGTTTAACAAGTATTAGGGTTTAGTTTGGGGATGAGGAAAATGTTCTGGGAATGGTGGTGATGGTTGCACACAGTGTGAACACACAGTAGTCCCCTTATCCATGGTTTCACTTTCAGAGGTTTCAGCTACTGCAGGTAAACACTGTCCAAAAATATGGAATGGAAAATTCTACAAACAACTCATGCATTTTAAATTGCACACCAGTCCTTTCTGAGTAGCATGAATCCCATGCTGTCCCACTCAAGATGTAAATCACCCCCTTGTCCAACGTATCCACACGTACATGCTACCCACTTACCTAGTGGCCATCTAGTTGTAAGACTGACTGTCCTTCTCACAGTACTTGTGACCAAGTAACCCTTATTTTACTTAATTATGGCACCAGAGTACAAGAGTAGTGATGCTGGCATATTGTTATAATTGTTCTATTTTATTATTGTTGTTGTTAATCTCTTACTAAGCCTAATTTATAATTTAAATTTTATCATACATACGTGTAGGAAAAATAGTATATATAGGATTTGCTTCTATCTGAGGTTTCAGGCATCCAGCAGGGGTCTTGGAATGTATCCCTTACGGAGAAGAGGGGACTAATGTGATTAATGCCACTGAACTGTACACTTAAAAATCGTTAAAATGGTAAATCTTATTATATGGATCTCACCACGATAAAAATTCAACCAGACCGAGTGAGATGCCATCATTAAATGATGCTGTCAGATGTTTCATTTTTAATGTGATCAAAATTATCACTTATCAAGAGGCTGAAATAATGTGTTCCTACATTTTATAACTGAGAAAAGCATATATTTTAATGTTTTGGAAAGTTTGTTGATCTTTGCTATATTTGTAATGCTAATATCTTTGCTGTATTTATAATAATATCTGAAGACACATTAATCTGTAAAATGCTTGGTGGTAAAATAGTGAAGAAATTCTCAAAAAGAAACAAAGTTTTTAATTGATCATGGTGTTAACTGGACAGGTTAACTTTAGGGGCCAAATATGAGAGGAAGAAGTGTGGAAATTATATCCTGCCTTAAGACCTTGAATGCAAAGGCACCCGAGCTTGTAATTCATCAACAGCATTTTTCCTCAAAAGGTTGCCTCTTGATTTTTTTTTCTCTCCAATGTTCAGTGAGGTGATAAAATCCAATTAGTTTTTAGAAACCACACACATAGGGTACAAGTGAATCTTTCTAAAAACAGATTATGAATGTCTTAATGACTAAGAAAATGACACGAAGGCTACATTAACCAGTTTGATGAGAGTATTTCAAATTGTATATGAAAACACCACACTGTACCCCATGATTGTATTAATGTACACAGCTATGATTTAATAAAAAAAAAAAAAAGAAACCACACACATATAAAACAACAATTTGACCTCTTTCTTATTTATAAAGACACATTTGTAAAAAAACAAACAGGAAGTGACCTTAGCCCTGTAGCCTTTCCATACATAGAGATACACTCTGGTTAGTTGGGGAAAGTTTTAGGATTCAAGTATTAAATCAATGTTCTTTTAATGGAAGGCAAAAAGCGCAACAAAGGTTAAAACCAGAATAAGGTGAGTATTGGGCTTGGCTCACAAAATTAGGACATTTGGCCAATCTTTTGAGGTCAGATAATCTCAGTCAATAACTACAAAGCCGTAATTCTAAGAAAAACAAAGGGAATGGCTTTTACCGAATGAGACAAGATAAGGTGTCATGAAAATAGGGTTGGAGTCACAGATTAGGAGAGTTGACTGTAGAGACTGGGACTTGCTTAATAATGTTAGTTCATGTTTGTTATGAAAATCATAGCAGAAAGGTACACTATTTTAAAACTTATTAATGACTTTCCTTCACCAAGAAAAACCCTCCTGCCATCACACCATAAAACCTTATTGTAGCTTCTCAGCTACACTCTGGCAGGTTTGCTCACGTCACTTGTGTGCTTCTAGAACACAAACTGCCCTAGGTGATCCTCCCATTTTGTTCCTTTATTACGCATCATCCCTCTTGTGAATAAACCCTAACTTTGAAAATACAACTCTTCAAATGGCAAGAAAGTAGTGTGACGATATAATCATGAATATCACATGCCTGCATGTGCCACGCACTGGGGTTGATATTTCAAGTATTTCCACTCAACAATTGCGTGAGGTAGGTGCTGTTGTTCTCAGGGTACGGCTAGAAAAATTGAGGCTTAGTGAGGCTAAGATCATGGTCACCCATCTGGAAGGTGGCAAACAAAGATTCAAATGCAGGCAAGCTTGGCTCCCAAGCTCATGTGTTTCTTACTGCGCTTCTGTTTCCATAGATGCAAGTGATAGCCTGCCCGCAGGGCTTACTGGCTATCGAGGGAATTTAGCCTCTCATTTTATTAGTCTCTGGGTTTTTTTGATGTTTTCTTCTGTTTTCCTGTCATCATTATTATTATTGCTGTTATTGTCATTGCTATTAGAGTGACTCACTAACACTCCTTTCCTCTCACCACCTCCTCTTTTCTAGCTTGTAAGGTGTGTATCTTACTTAGAAAGATCACTAGGCTTGTTAGAACAGGGAAAATAGTGAGGAAAGGCGGGGCGGGGAACTTACAATGTGTGAGACTTGACTGAGGACAACACAACTATTTAGCATTCTGGGGAGCACTATAGGGCAGGGTACTAGAAATCTTGACTATTCCAGGTTAATCAACTCTTCAGATCACAATCAGAAAGAGCAGGTTTACGTGTGTGAATAAAAGAGATGTAGGGAGGTGTGCACATACAGGAAAAGTACAGTGCAGAAACCAGCTCAGTGCTTCTCATTTTCCACAGGTCATGGAGAACACTGAAGAAACGTCAAAGTGAGTCGAATCACTGCTTTTATTTTACAAAGGCAGAAAATGAAACACCATAAGGTAAAGGAAACTAAAAATTTAACTCTTTATTTCCTAAATAAAATGCTTTTGTAAGTTGTACTACAAAACACAAGTCTTTTCTGCCACCAGGTATGTGTGCTTCTGTAATGGTCCTCAGCCCACGTGTGAGTGGCAAACACGAGGATGGTGTCAGTATGACATGGAAGTCATATTAGTTCAAGATGATTTTTCCCAGTATGCTGACATATGGAAGCCACCAGGGACCAATGTTCTCACAACTAGAGAGAAATCCTTAGGAATATATGTAGATCTTATATATATATATATAAAAAGAGAGAGATGAGAATCCTTTTCATTCAAGGAGTGGCTGGTTTTGTGGATTCATGAACTGTGGAGCTTTTTACTATGTCAAGGTATCTGAGAAGCTACAAGTACAGAGGAAAATGCTGTGATGACATTTCACCCGGCAATTAGAAAAAAACACTGATTGGTGAAGAAGGATGCCTCATAGCATATTTTGAATAAAGGGTCTTTCTATATCTCACAGGAAAAAATATCATCTTGAAAGTTTAAGGAGGCAAAAGATGGACTAATTCTTAGTACAAATACCAGTGAAAATTGTGGTTTGTTATTACATAGGTTACAACGTTCCAAACCTCTTTCTTCATGAGGCCTATAATTTCTAGTGCATGATTTTGCAGATGGTGAGTTTTAATCTTTTCAGGTGCAAATTAAGAATTGGGTAGGTCAGAAAAATTTAATTTCTGTACATTTTCCCCATCTAAGTTACATGGAAAAGGAAATAAGTAGTAGTGACTTTGAGAAGTGTGGAAATAAAGTTTTGGAGCAGTCTGGAAGAGCGAATGGGTCTGGGGCTAGTAAGGTTGAGGCAGAAGATTTAACGCCAAGCTCTGAACCATGTCCTCCTCAACACTGGCCTGCAAACTGGCTTTTTTACACAGCTTAGCCCAATGTAGGTATTGGGAGCTGAATCTGTCCCTAGTGTCATTTGATTCATTCATCCTAGTTAGCAAACACATGAGTGTGATACACTGAGACAGAGTATACAAAATGAAAAGCCCTCACATGATTTTAATTAATACTTTACTCTTAGCAAAGTTTTAGATGTACAGAAAAACTAAGCAGATAGTTCTAAGTCTCCCGTGTGCTCCCTTCCCCATCTGGTTCCTCAACATTTGCACTAGTGTGGTACATGTGTTTAAATTAATGCACCAATTATTATTAGCTAAAGCCTTGATTTTACATTAAGGTTCCTCTTTTTGATGTACAGGCTTATGGATTTTGGTGTCTCTTATACTCACTGTATTTCCTCCTCCCTCTTTTCCACTGAACTTCTGACCAACACTTACATCTTTACAGTCTAGCTTTGCTTTTCTAGTACACAGGGATGCTTTAACTTAGTGATATTCATTTAAGACTCCTGTCTGGGGGCTGGACAGCATAGACCTATATAGATGTATATATCTATATTTGTGTGTGTGTGTGAGACAGAGTCTCACTATATCACCCTCAGTAGAGTACTGTGCTGTCACAGCTCACAACAACCTCCAACTCTTAGGCTTAAGCAATTCTCTTGCCCCAGCCTCCCAAATTGACAGCTTATTATTATTATTAAATGATAAACACATAGACATGTATGTATTAATGCATTTATGGGATACAATGTACTGATTTCATATAGAATTAAGAATGCTTATACCACACTGGTTAATACATACCTCATCTCATTTACTTAATTATTGTGTTAAGACATTTATACTCTATACTGATAGATCCAACATGTACCCTTGCATTATGCACCAGAGGTGTGATCCCACCATTCACCCTTCCTGATAGCTTTTTAAAAAATAGCTAGGCCATATATTTTTCTTTTCAGTCTAAAACTTTTATTATGGTAAAATCTACCTGAGATTTAAATTTTGACCATTTTGAAACATGCTGTTTAGTGGCATTAAGTACATTCATAATGCATGGCAACTATCCCCACAGTGCATCCAGAACTCTTCCCACACCAGATCTCTTACCCCTTAAACAATAAATCTCCATTCATTATTGCCCCCCAACTCTGACAGTAACCATTGTTCTGTCTCTATGAATTTCAATATTCTAGCTACCTCATAGAAATGAAATTGCACCGTATTTATCCTTTTGTAATTTATTTCTCTTAACATTTCTTAAAGATTCATCCATGATGCAGCATGTATCAAATTTCATTCCTTTTTATGGCCAAATAGTATTCCATTGTTATAGATATATTACATTTTGTCTATCCATTCATCTGTTGGTGGACATTTAGGTTGTTTCCAACTTTTGACTACTGTGAATAATGCTGCCGTGAACACTAGTATACACATCTATCCTCAAGCTACTGCTTTCAGTTATTTTGTGTATATACCCACAAGTGGAATTACTGATCAAATGGTAATTCTAAATTTGCTTTGAAAACTGCCATATTATTTTCTGTAGCGTCCGCATCACTTTATATTTCCATCAGCAATGAACAAGAGTTCCAGTTTCTCACATCTTTGCCAGTACTTTTTGTTTTTTACTAATGGCCGTCCTAATGGTATGAAGTATTATCTCATTGTGGTTTTGATTTGTACTTCCCTATGGTTTGTGATACTGAGCATCTTTTCACGTCCTCAAATTCCCATCTCTATGACCTTCTTTAGAGACCTATTTAAGTCCTTTGCCACTTTTTTTTTTTTTTTTTGGCCAGGGTCAGGTTTGAACCCACCACCTCCAGTACATGGGGCCTGCACCCTACTCCTTTGAGCCATAGGTGCCACCCTGCTTTGCCACTTTTTAATCAGGTTTTTGGGTTGTTGCATTTTAAGTGTTTTGTATATATTCTGGATACTAAATCCTTATCAGGGGAGTTGCAAACACTTTCTCCCATTCTGTGGATTGTCTTTTTACTCTATTGATAGTATCCTTCATGCACAAAATTTTAAAAATTTCCTTTTTTGCCCGTGAGTTTGATTTCAAATTTAAGGCAGTATTGCCATATCTAAGCTTTCTCTATTTTCTCCTAGGAGTTTTATAGTTCTTGCTCTTACATTTAGGTCTGGGATCCATTTTGAGTTAATTTTGCACATTGTCTTGGGCAAGGTTCCAACTTCATTCTTTAGCACATGGCTACCCAGTTTTACTACCACCACTCGTTGAAAAAAAGTTCTTTTCTCATTGAATGGTCTTGGCACCTTTTTCAAACATTTAACTACATATGACAGCATTTATTTCTAGGCTTTCTGTTCTATTCCATTGGTCTGCCTTTATGCCAGAATTACACCGTTTTTGATTACTGTAGTTTTATGGTAAGTTTTGAAATCAGGAAGTATGGGTCTTCCAGCTTGTTACTCCTTTTCAATATAGATTTGGCTATATGGGGTACCTTGAGATTCCATATACTACAGGATGGTTTTCCTATTTCAGAAAAAAAAAAAAAGCAGCAGCAGCTGCCACTGGGATTTTCATGGGGTCGCACTGACTCTGTAATCACTTTGGGTGGTATTGACATCTTAGCAGTATTAAATCTTGCAGTCCATGAACACGTGTTCAATTTATTTTTTAAATTTTTTTAGCAGTGTTCTGTAGTTTTCCTGTGTAAGTTATTCGCTTTTTTTGTTTTAACCTATTTTAATCTTGTGTTGCTACTGTAAATCAAATTGTTTTGATACTTTTCCTTTTAGATTGTTCATTGCTAGTGTATAGAAATGCAGCTGATTTTTGTGTTTTATATACTTTGCCACATTCATAAATGGGATGGTTTTTTGTGGAATCTTTACAGCTTTCTACATATAAGACCATATTATCTGTGAATGGATATAATTTTACTTTATACTTTCCAACTTAAATGCCTTTTCTTGACCTACTGTTCAAGCTAGAACTTCCAGTACTATGCTGAATATAAATGGTCAAAGTGGACATCCTTGGCTTTACCTTAGAGGAAAAGTTTTCAGTCTTCACTATTCAGTATGAAGTCCACTGTGGGATTTTCATATGGCTTTTATTTTCACATTACAATGTTGACATAGTTTCCTTCTCTTCCCTTGTTTTTAATCACAAGATGTTGAACTTTGTCAAATGCTTTTCAAGCATCACTGAGATGTGTTTTTTTCCTTTCATTCTGTTAATGTGGTATATTGATTGGTTTTTTTTTTTTTTGTATGATGAATAGTCCTTGCATACTAGAAATTAATTCAGTTGGCCATGGAGTAAGATCCTTTTAATATGCTGCTGAATTGAGTTTGCTAATACTTCATGAGGATTGTTGAATCAATGTTTACGAGGACTGTCAGTCTGCAAATTCCTTTTCTTGTAGTATCCGTGTCTGGTTTTGGTATCAAGGTGATCCTGGCCTCTTAGAATGAGTTAGGAAGTGTTCTCCCCTTCAATTTTGGGGAAAAGTTTTAAGGATTGTTGTTATTTCTTCTATAATTGCATGGTAGCATTCAGGGCTTTTGTTTTTCAGAATTGTGATTACTAATTCAATCTCTTGACCAATTGTAGATCTATTCAGATTTCTGTTTCTTCATGATTGAGCAGTGGTAAGTTTAGCCTTTCTTGGAATTTGTTTCATCTAAGTTGTACAAGAGTTGACAGTACTCTTATAGCCCTTTTCATTTTTGTAAACAGTATTCTGCCATTTTCTTTTTTATTTTAGCTCGAGTCTTCTTTTACTTTGTCCACTTAAAGAGAGGATTCTCACCTTTTTGATCTTTTCAAAGAACTTATGGTTTCATTGATTTTTCTCACTTTTCTATGTATGATGCACTGATTTCTTTCATCTCTGCTCTAACATTTATTTCCTTCCTTCTACTACCTTTAGGTTTAGATCATTTTTTTTCTCATTCCTCATCCTCAACCTGTAAAGCAGGTTGTTGATTTGAGAGATCTTTTTTGTTTTTTAATGCAAGCATTGATGGCTATAAATTTCCACCTTAGCCCTGCTTATGCTTCATACCATAAATTTGGGAATGTTGTTTTTGTTTCTAATTCATCTTTTTAATTTCCCTGTGATTTCTCCTTTGACTCACTGGTTGTTTCAGAACATGTTGCTGAATTTTTCCTTTTGTTATTGGTGACTAAAACAAAATACTGTTGTGGCCTGAGGATATACTTTTTATTTTCCTTACCTTCTTTATGTGTGATCTTATTAAATAACTGCTGATACTTGAGTTGCTCTCCTTTCTGCTTTTGATTGTCCTATCTCAAGTTTGCTGATCTTTCGTGTCCCTGCTCAAATCTGCTGCTGAACCCCTATACTGAAAATGTCATGAGTTTCTCTTTCAGAAATTTTTGGCATAGGCTGTTATCTTAGTCTTTGTCTAATAACTTTAATGTCAGGCTTCTTTAGGAACAGTGTCTGCCAATTAATGTTGATCCTTTGAAAGGACATTATTTCCCTGTTCTTTTGCATGGCTTATGGTTTTTTTTTCCTTGAAAATAGTGAAATGCCCATTATAATACAATAACTCTTAAGTATCAGATTCTCCCCTTTCCCAGGGTTTTCTGCTTTTTTTTTTTTTTTTTGAGACAGTCTGGGTAGAGTGCCATGGCATCACAGCTCATAGCAACCTCAAACTCTTAGACATAAGTGATTCTCTTGCCTCAGCCTCCCAAGTAGCTGGGACTACAGGTGCCTGCCACAACACCCAGCTATTTTTTTTATTGTTGTAGTCGTCATTGTTTAGCTGGCCTGGTCCAGGTTTGAGCCCATCAGTGTTGGTGCATATGGCTAATGCTGTAACCACTGTGCTACAGGCACCAACCCTGGCTGTTTGGTTTTTGATTGTTAAAGGCTATCATCCATTTGTTTTGAGACTTTTCCAGACTATTTTTACAAGACTATTCCTTTTTGTGTGTGTTCACTGAAATCTGTTTTTTTAATTTCATTTTCAGCTATTTTGACAGATATTCCCTTGAATGCCAGGAGCTCTCCCAGTTTTTTCAGGTTGGCTTCGTGCTAGAGTAATCCTCCAACTCTTAGGCTTGTGCTGAGCTTAGGGACCAGACTAGGGTAATAGTGTAGGTTCTAGAACTTTTCTGAAGGTCTTCCCTGGGCATGTGCTGACACTTTAAATCTCCCTTTTATATACAACTATTTGTTTGTTTTTTCAATTTGAAAGCAGTCACTGTTTATTAACTGACCAGATTACAAAAAAAATCAGGGCAACTACTTTAGTTCATTCTTCTAACAAGCCTATTGATTTGTTCTTCCCTGTTACCGGCATCTCCACCTTCTACAAAGTGAGTTGTCTTTTTCTTCATTCCCCCCTGTGGAGATGATAACTTGAAGGGTCACAAGAAGTTATTTGCTTCTTTGAAGCATTTTCCAACAGTATAGATCTCATGAATCAGATTCTCCATGCAGATGATGCCGTATTTACCAAGAGATCTCGCAATCAAACTGTTATCAGTCAATGCAATTCGTTTCTTATTGATTTTACCATAACCACGCTTGTAGATTAGCTCACTTACTGACTTCAGATTTGGGTACCCCCATGCAATATACGGTTCCACAATCCTCAGCATGTTAATGGAAGCTTTGTTGAGCTTAACAAAAGTTCCCTTGAAGATCTGGCGAAGGCGAAGAAGTTGCAACACCTTTTGGACCTTTGGACTCACACCATTGACACCTCTGATCCTGATGACAGATGCCAATTTGGGTTCTGCAGGTACATGGAAGTTGCCAGCTTTTCTTGCCATCCTAGCATCTGAATCTCAGTTATGTACATCTGCCTGTATTCTTTATGATAATGCTTAGGTTTTTCATAGATAATCTTCCTCCTTGCCTTTCGAAGCATCTTTTGGGCACACTTCTTTCTCAGACGCTTGATCTTCAGCTCTTCAAAATTCTTTCACTTTTTCTCAAGGGTTTCTGGCACAGCAGGAACCTTCCTTTTCTTCTCTTC
>CAUYQV010046175.1:0-20663 GCA_963574575.1 Galagoides demidoff
TGGGGTGGGGGGGGCTACTGTTTGTTCCAGACAGTTTGGCTCCTTCTGAGCTAATTGACCTTGCCTAGAAGCAAGGGAGGGAGCCAGTCTCTTTCTGGCTTGCCCAGAAGGGGAGTAGGGACCTTGCCCAGGAGGGGAGTAGGGAGTTTACATTAGCCTTTTCATTTCTAAATGAAGTTACATTAACCTTTTCATTCCCAAATGGAGTTATATTAACCTTTTCAGCAGCCGAAAACAGTATATTCCCTTCCCATTCTCCCTCTGTTCCCTAGCTTGTCCTGCGTTCTTTCTAAAAATCAGGACTTTTTAAAAATGCCACGGGCTGAGGGACAAATTGTTAAAAATCAGGACTGTCCCACCAAAAGCAGGACATCTGGTCACCTTATGTAAGGCCCTTCCTTATCAATGATAACTCTCTTTATGTTATCTGCTCAGTCCGAAATTAATAGAGCTACTCCTTCTTTCTTTACATTAATGTTAGCATGATATATTATCCTCTAACCTTTTAGTTTATGTGGGTCTTTATATTTAAAGCTGACTTCTTTAGACAACACAGAGTTGTATAATTGGATCTTCTCTTTTGATCCACTTTGATGCTTGCTATATTTTAAAGAATGCATTTAGGCAGTTGTTTAAAGGAATTATTGATATAGTTGGATTAATATCTCCATATTCATCACTGTTTTTCACTTGTTGAACTTTCTTTGTCCTGGTTTTTGTTTTCCATCATTTTCTCTCTTTTATCTTTTTAATTGAGAATTTTTTGATTTCATTTTTTCTGCTTTTTTAGCACATTGGTTGTACTTCCTCTCTTACTTTTGTCAGAGGTTGTGCCAGAGTTTGCAATACACATTTACAACTGATTTAAGTCCACTTTTGAATAAGACCATGCCATTTCATAGGTAGTGTGAGTAATAACAAAATAATTCTAAGTCCATCTTCCTGTCCCTTGTGTGATTTCTATTATACATTTCACTTATATATATATTCATGAACATATGTATGTATATATAAATGAATACATTGTTAGCATTATTTTGGACACAATTGTATATTAGATAAATTAAGTAAAAATAATTAAAAGATTAATTTTATCCTCACTTATTCTTGAGTTTCTTTTACCTTTTTTCTTTTCTTTTCTATTTTTTTTGAGACAGAGTCTCACTCTGTTTTTCCCAACTAGAGTGCGATGGTGTCATAGCTCACAAAAAACTCAAACTCCTGGGCACCCTCCACAAACCAGGTTTTTTGTTGGTTTTCTTCTATCTTCAGTAGAGACAAGGTCATCTTCTTCTTTCTTCTTCTTCTTCTTCTCCTCCTCCTCCTCCTCCTCCGTCTCCTCCCTCTCCTCCTTCTCGTCCTTCTCCTCCTTTCTCTTCCCCTTCTCCTCCTCCTCCCTCTCCTCCTTCCTCTCTTCCCCTTCCCCTCCTTCTCTTCCTCATTCTCTGAGAAAGTCCTTATCTTTCACTATTGACGGGTAATTTCACCCACTACAGAATTCTAGGGTGGTATCTTCACTCTCAACACTTTAAATATTTACTTAACCTTCCTCACTTGATTTTGTGGTGTGTAAGGAGATGGCAGATTTCATTCTCATCTTTGTTATTTTGTGTAAAGTATTTTCATTCTCTACTTTCTTTCAGAATTTTTTCTTTATCTTCGATTTTCTACAGTTCAAACATTTTATTTCTAGGTAGAGTGTTTTTGTTTTTGTTTTCTTGTTTTTGGCATTTACTATTTGGTGTACTGAGTTTCTTGGATATGTGGTTTGATATCAAATATTAATCTGGAGACACACAGTTATTATTATTGCAAATATTTCCTATGCTCTTTCCTTTCATCTGCTTCCAGCATTCCCACTACATATCTTTCTACCTTTTGTGGTTGACCACAATCCTCACATACTCTATCCTGTTTATTTCAGGCTTCCTCTCTTCACTTTTTAGTTTTTTTTTTTTTGGGGGGGGGAGTACTGATATTACTTTAAGTTGCTATGTTTATGATAATTTGTTGTAGCAGCAATAGGAACCCTATACAGCTAGCATCACGTAACTTTGAGGCAGAGTGTGAGAAAAGTTTATATCTCAATATGATGTCACTTTGGGAGAGATTATATAAACCTTTCTTTCACGGAATAAAATTACTAGTGAGTATATAGTGAATAGATCACTAGACTAAGTACATGAATGCAGCACAATTTTGCATAACAATGCAAAAGCCAGACACAAATAAAAATATGGAGAAAAGGTTTTTTGGTAGGTGGGTGTATCTAAAATACAGTCTGTTCAGGATCACCTTAGAGAAACTGCACTGCTAAATACCACTAATGTATTTAATGTTATTCCTTTTTTAAAACTTGAATTTGTTCACAGCTTTTTGAAACTTATCTATCAAATTTTATTAGTCAGTTTGTAGGACATCTATTTCAACATTTTAAAATAACTTTTCAAATTAATTGGCTTTTGAAAATTAGTTGCTTATTGGGACAAATTCCAGAAAATCTATTATAAAAGAAGAAAAGAATAAATGCACCAAATTATTGGTTTGCTGAATATTACAGCACTATACCTGCAATTATTGATCAAAATAAAGTTCAAATATCCATACTTTTATTTTTATCTAAAGGAGAATATTTGCTTTCTTACATTTTAAAAGTGTATGAACTATTTGTGAATTGTCTGATTAAAGACCCTGCACAAATCTCTTTTGATAAATATGCAGATAAAGAAAGGCTAACTTGCCCATATAGTTTATTGACTATTTCAGGTAGGCGGTTAAATCCACTTGGCCAAAGCAAATGCTTGTGTCACTAATAATTACTTGTGTGGATCATTTCAATTGTGCTAGACTGCCCCAGGGAGTAATTGACATAGTTGTTTGTTGGCCTGTAGGGTAACCTGTGCTTTCTGTCTTTTCTCCATTTCCTGTAACTCCAAAGGAAATAGGACCTGACGGACTTGGAAGCTCTGTCTACTTACTATGACCTTGTCTAATATGAGTTTTCTGGGTCTGCTTTGAAGAGGTTGACTGACTCTGAGCAGATCCCCCTGCCTTAAAAAAAGAAAGCTAATTAGGCACTAAGAAAAGATCCATTCTTCTGAGAGTGAATGCATTCAGTTTTGTTTTGTTCACATGCAAATGAGTAAAAGAGTTAATAATTTAAAACTGAATGCCTCATTGAAAAATGATAAAGGTTTTCCATTTATTTGTGTCACTAGTAACAGCAGAAATATATTCACATTCTCTTTTCCTAGTATATACTCAAATTTTAGGCTAATCTATCTGGAACAGCTATGTTGACATCAGGTATTTTCTTGGTAACTTCATATTTTTCTATAGTTTGATTTAACATGTGGATTAATTATTGATGACGTTTAAATGTATAGCTTTGTTTTGCTTTCTACACTCAAACATTACTTAGAAAAATAAACTAAAATTTTCTACCTAAAGGCATGGGGTTGAAGTAGCTTTCTGGAAACTATATTATAAAGTAGATAGAAAACAACTAATCTTTTAGTGTTGATGATGCCTTATATTTCCTTCTGTTTTTCTTCAGAGGAACTTAATAGATATTATAGTAAATATCTCATTCAAATATCCCTATGTGAGTTGTAAAGGAAGGGGATCATTTATCTCATTCTAAAGCTAGAGAAACTTAGATAGAAGGGGTACGATTGTATGAAATATGTATTACATAACTTTTTTGTTCTACTTGTAAGAGAGAGTCTTTGTCTAACAGTAGATTTCAGCCTTTTTCTGCATGAGATGACCTGATGAAATCTGATTGAAAATTCTCATTTGACCAGTCAGCCTGCCCTCCCTCTACAGCCTTGTTTACTTCCAGTTCAAACTGGTGTCCAGGTCTCCCCTGCTGATGAAGCTGATAGTTCTGCGCTTAATCTTCTTGCCTGAAATGGAGGAAGATGAAATTTCTATTCTATCCTTCTTAGCCTGTTTCCTTGATCAGTCTTGGGCCCTGGGTTTAATTATCATGGGGTTTCTCTAACTTGGTACACACCAGAGATCCAGGGCTTAGACAGACAGACAGACAGAGGAAGGTCCCTTTATTTGATTTATTTTGCAAGTTTTTATGAAAGTTTTATTGCTGTCACTTTTTCTTCATTTCCTTGGGAGAAATAGAAGCTGAGTCCTAAGCTCACAGACTGTTGTGACCTACCATGGTCTGGAGCCAATAAGAGTCACTTGGAGAAGTAAACTTCTTGAAGTTTCTAGGACAAAAACTGGACTGCTTGTGATTATAAAGAGGCAGTCCAAGTACAAACTCTGATGGATTAGGTCCAAGTGGGAAGTGTCTTAAACGATGCATATTTGCTGTGGAACATTGAGGCACTATGCAACTACCAGAGAAGGTCAGGTCTGCGCTAGTCCAACACAAAAGAGCCTCACTGTTAGCTCGTCAAGCTCATATATAGCATCCTGGAGAAGGGTTATTCTTTCCTTCTCTTCATGTTCAAGTGATATAGTTTACTTGATACAGAGATGCCTACATGACACAGGTTAATTAGAGATTTCTATGGATCATGTATCTTTCTTCTGAGGTACATCAGAGTCTGAGGCTTAGCTTTACTCTCTCCACATGCAACAAATTGCAAGCCTTCTTTGGTAAGAAGCCTTGATTTTTTCTAAATATTTTCCAGTTTGGCAGGCCCCTGGTAGTTTCTATAATTCATCCTTCTTTCATTAAGCCTCCAGTGTCTGCATTCTCCACTTTGTAGAAAGGGGACTGCTGGAATGAGGCTGCAGGAGATAAGAAGAGGTGAGGTTCAGATTCTGAAAGAAGGGGAGAAGAAGGAGGCTTTGGGGGAATCTAAGTTCAACACAGCAATCTGACCCTTAGTTCTAAAAAAATTAACATCACGGTCAATCTTATTATATATATATATATATAAAAAATTGTTGGCCAGGTGAGGTGACTCACGCCTGTAATCCTAGTGCTTCAGGAGGCTGAGGCGGGTGGACTGCCTGAGCTCACCAATTCCAGACAGCCTGAGTAAGAGGGAGAACCTTGTCTCTGAAAATAGCTGGGCATTGTGTTGGGTGCCTATCATTCCAGCTTCTTGGGAGGCTGAGGCAAGAGAATCACTTGAACCCAAGAGTTTGTAATCACTTGAGGTTACAATGAGCTGTGATGCCTCGGCACTCTACCAAGGGTGACAAGGTGAGACTGTCTCAAAAAAAAAAAAAATTGTCCAGGGAGCATCTTTCCTGGATTTAAGTTAAATGATAAGAAAAGCGGGGATTGAATTTATGACAATGAAAGTATAGGGCAGTAAGAGAGAAAAGGCAAATGACGGTGATGTGCATAAATTCACATTTTAATACTATATATTAATGTGTGTATTTTGAAAGAGGCCTATATTTATAGATATACAATCAACTTTTTGAATGAAGAGCCCACTTGATGGACTTTTATAGTCTACTTAAAAAGTGAGGAGAACTTTTGGTCTTTAGAGAAGACCTCCAAATTAGTCTGCTGGGGCTCCTGTAACAAAATATTATGGACTGGGTAGTTTTAAAAGGCAGAAACTTCTCACCATTATGGAGCATGGAAGTCCAAAATCATGCTGTTACAGGTCTGACTTCTTCCGAGGCCTTTCACCTTGGCTTGTGAATGGCTGGCTCCTTTCTGTGTCTCCCCATTGCCTTTTCAGTGTATCCGTGTCTATATCCTTCTCATAAAGACCAGACATATGAAATCACTGCCCCACATTTTTGACCTCATTTAACCTTAATGATTGTCATAAAGGGTCTATTTCCAAATACAGTCATATGAGGGATTAGGGCTTTAATATATGAATTTGGGGAGAGAAGATACAATGTGGTCTATGACAGCCTCCCTCATTCTCTCACTCTACATTGTCATATTCCCTGTTCCTGTGACTCTCAGACTCCGGTTCATACATGTACCTTGTTTCCTGAGTCTTGTCAGCTAATGACTATAAAAAGAATCTTCTTGTTCCTACTGATGACACTAATAATAACTAGGTTTGGAAACAAACTCTGCACAATGTCTTGGTTAACCCGGAAGAGAATTCTCAGCCTTTGATCAGAGCTGATTTTGACCATATTGTGACCATGGAATATTTCCAGTCATGAAATTTGTTTGCCTCTAAAGTGACCAATTACAACTTGGACTATTCATACATAACGCACTTTAATAGTCAAAAGGGATTTCCCCCCACCTTGGGATTTTTTCTGTCATTCTGTGGGAAAACAGGAGAGGACAACTTGCATATGACCTTTCAGGCTGAAGGGACTGTCAGCAAGAGTATTTTCTTGTAGAAGATACTATCACTGTACTACCATGTCTTAACAGTAAGAATATTCCTTTCAGAAGTTATAAAAATCTATCTGGATATAATCAGGTAGGGTAAACTAGAAATCAATACAAAGCCATATTTGGTCATTTTAAATGTGCTGAAAGCTGAGATTTGTGCCAGGCCACTATAGAGATAAGTAAGCTGATTGGTTCAAATCATAGCTCTTTCTTCTGCTTTCTTAGTATTGTGTCAAACAGATGAAGCCTAAAAGAACCTATGATAAAATTTACTCAGCGGCACTTTCCATTTGTAAAGGATGAGATAGATATGGCTACAGAAAGAGAGATGAAGACAAAGACAGACAGCAGAGGTCTATGATGAAGTATGTGAGTTGAATCAGTAATAAATTGAAAGAATGGAAGAAACAGAATTCAAAACAATTATAATCTTAAACTACACTATAGGAATGGGAACATTTTCTGTATCTCTGGATGTAGGAAGGTTTATTTGGGGGCTGCTCTGAAAGTCACCCATCACGATGCCTATTGCTTGACATTTTTATGGCTGGATTGCAATTAGTCTCAGGGGACACTTGAGTGCTTCATATATGGCTAAATTTATATGAACTTATTAAGTTTTATTAGTTTACTAATTGCTATAATTTCATTACCAACATTAATTAGCATGTAAGCTTTATCCTGCTCATTTGAGGGGAGGGGAGAAGAGAAAATATGTATTACTGGGAGTTCACTACATATTGAACGGCAGTGTATCTGTCTTCTTTGGAAATCGCTCGTATCTTCCCTAAGATTCTGACCTAGATTTAAAAACAAATGAAACACAAACCATGTTCACTCTTTAAACTCAGAGGTGACAGTCAAAACATTTGGCTCCCAAAAGAGCAGGGGCAGCATTCCCTCAACAGGGGACACTGAAGGGCTAAACTGGACGCTAGGCATACGAACCCTTTGGGCAGGCTGAGGGCTGCTGGCCGAACCCCAACCAGGCCCAGGGCACCTTTCACTTTGTTCCACTATTCTATTCTCTTCTAAACAAATGTAAAAGAAATTAAGGTCAGATTCTGCCTGCAGATGCCTTTTGATAGAAGTCAGGGTCAGGGGAAAACTTTTGTTGACTTCAGTAAAAATTGTCTTTGTCTTCACATAACAGAGGGTAGAATTTGGCACCGCGAGGCCTGACTCCCCGTTTGTGCACTATCAGCAGCTGTTTGCTACTAATCTTGACGAATATTTGACGTAGCAATATTCATAAACAAGGCAGCCTTCCAACATGCAAAATGCTTCTTGTTTCACAAATTCCAAAAATAAATTAAATAAGAAAACTTAAAAGAGATTAAAGTTCTGGATAGCAAAGCAGTTTATATTAGAAGCAGAGAGTATTATAAAATTCTGTGCCAGCTCCTAATAATAGGACAACACACACACACACACACATACACACACAAATAAGCAGAAGGATCTGTCTCCTCTTTTCTTAAGTTTTGTGTATCACAATGTCTGTGCTTTTCAAGCCTTTTTATCCCATGGCATGCTTGAACCTATAGTTAAACTTCTGTGGCACACTTAAATTATGTTGATCAAGAATAAGAGTAAAAAAACACTTGCTGCCCTTTGAACATCTTTTGAAAGTAATTTAATTAACGCACCGGCACAACAGCAGAAAATCGATAATCACATGCATTCTCATGTTGGAATAAGAAAGTTATTAATATATAGCCAAATGTTTAATAAACAGATTGAAAAATTTTAAAAACTTCTGTAATCAGGATATAGCCATTTTATATATATTCATTCCATATGCAACCCACATCCATACCTGTACATACGTATAGATTTACAATTACAACACCTACATCTAAATCTACGTCTATATCAACATCTGTGTCTATAATTCTACATTTATCTCCATATTTAAAAGCAGTTTTTTGATGAAGCTCTTGATAATTCTACTGATGGGACACAGAGATGAATTTGTGAAACATTATCCCTAAACTCCCTTGTGAGACTGGGTACAGACCCAGGAATTTAACCCCTAGCCCACCAAAAGATCAACTCATTGTGCTTTGTTTTCCCAGCCAAGAGAAATACCTACAGAGGGATAAAACTGTGAGATTCAGCCGTGACTCTTACCCTTTCACACTCACCTGCTCCAGCTAGCCTCCTTGTGCTCTTGGAACAGAGCATGGCCCCCTCCTGCCTAGGCCTTTGCCTCTGCTATTCCCTTGGTCCTAAAAAGCTTTGGCCTGCAAGGTTGCTCCTTCATCCCTCTCAGGACTTTACTCCAATGCCGCCTTCTCAGAGAAGCCTTTCTGGGTTTTCTTATTAAAATATGCACGACACTTCTTATTGCTCTTTCCTGCTCTGCCTTTTACCTTGGAAGTTATAACTAACATGCAATGCATTTTACTTACTTAACATGCTTTTTATTTACTCTACTGGATGAAAATACTGTGATATTTTGACCATGCTGTAACCTCTGTGCCTAGGCTAGTTTGTACCATATAGTGAGTGGTCATTAGGGAACCAATGAATCCTTTTCCTCCTCTCTCCAACCCTGTATTCTCATAGGATACTCCCTGCTATGCTATTAGACCAATTAAAAATGAAATATGACATCATTTTCCTTTGAAATTTTGGTAATTTGTTTATCATGGACTTTTGCATTAATTTTGAATCTTTTTTACTTCTTAAAAATTTCTTTTATTAATTTTTAAATTTTGATTTTAAAATATTATATCAAAATATTATCTATATTGATTACTGAAATTTTGGCTAGCTCCTTAAATTTTGTGCCTCAGACAAGTGCGTCACTGGTCTTATTCTTTTCATTATATTCCTGGCCCTTGATGAAAAAAGGATGCCATGGTCTAGCATTGGGTTATGAACCAGTGTTCTCAAGGAGGGTTGCCTCGGCTCTTTCTAAATATTCAACCGCATTCTGGCTTCCAAAGAAAGGGAGAGAGGTTGTACTATTTCCCCAATTTACTTGAATTTGGAAGACTCCACCATGGGGGACTTTGTGAAACTGGGAAATGTTGATCTCTCATACCAATTGTCTTTTTTACTCAGCTCAAATTATGGGCCTTTTATAGCCTTTGTAAGAAAATTAAAAAATAAACTAGTTTTAAAAAAGAGACAAAATAGCTAAAGAATAACAGTTTCAGGAAATGCAAAAGTGGCACAAGTTCATTCGTGATAGTTGTGAATCATAATCTCTATTATTTCCTCCATATATACCACAGGAATAACTGGAGAGAGCCTCCACGAGCCGGGAGCTGGTGCCTGCTTCACCTCAATTCTTCACACACCATCAGCACAGCTCCAAATCCTCCCAAACTTCTCTGATTCAGAAGTATTTTGATATCCACAGGGTTCTGTGAAGAAGTGCCTTGTACTCAAATGTAAGCAAACTTAAAACATACATTTGAAAAACAATTCAAGTTTATGAAAGAATAGTAATCACCAAAGAAAATACACATTTGGAAAGAAATTAGAGATACCTTGGAAATCCAGACAAATCCAAGTAAACCAGGTTAAACGTAGACATCTAAAAGAATATCCAGAGCACTCCAGGTTTACCTTGAAGCAAAAGAAAATTACAGAATGTGTTTAAAAGAATAAAAAGAAAGCTTTGCACTGAGGTTTATTGATTGAGGTTTTAACTTTTGGAATACTTGGCATGAAGTTCTCTAGATTATGGAGGGGCTGATTCCCTCCATCATCCCTTTGGTGTGTGGACAAACGATTAGGTGATTGGCTCTGGTTACACCCTGCAAGACACTGGAGGGAGGGGCCCGGTGATAGATTGGGAAGCAGACCTTCCGTCCTAAGAATCTGGAAACTATGATTACAAGCAAGGTGAAGACTCGTACATTCTATAATCACTATTACTCCTGAGTTCTCTGGTAGTCCTGAT
Organism: Galagoides demidoff; assembly: GCA_963574575.1. Classification (NCBI taxonomy): domain Eukaryota; kingdom Metazoa; phylum Chordata; class Mammalia; order Primates; family Galagidae; genus Galagoides; species Galagoides demidoff. The sequence continues at coordinate 10,218 of CAUYQV010046175.1, forward strand.
GTTATTTGCTCTTCATCTTCTCAGATCTTGGAGACTTCATTTTGGTCCTCAGTTTTGACTGCTATGGATTAACCTCCCTTTTTTTCTTCTACTCTGTGACAGCCCTTGCCTTTTTGTAGGGCAAACCTTGGAACATGAAGACTCATCATGCAACAAAACATGGGAATAGTCCATTGTGTGTGTAAAGTCAATGATGTTAATTTGCTGCAGATTGAAGGACACTAACATCTCAATTGTGCTTGAACTTGTTTTCCCCATGTTACAAGAAGCAAGTGTAGGTAGGACACACGTGGCTCTATTGGAATAACCAGGAGCAAGCCCAGTATTTTTAAGTTCTATGTGATTCTCCCCTCTGCCTTTTTTGAGTATAGATTAGGATAGGAAGGAAGAATTTAGAGGGAAAGGTATATTACCCTGGGTATGGCCAAAGTTAGTTAAGATTTAGTCTGGTAATAGCTGGACAGAAATTACACCTCCATCACTGAAGAGTTTAATAGTTGCCCTGGTATAGAGTTAGGAAGAAGTAGTTTCAACAAAGATTCAAATTTTATGTTTATGCTAAATATAGTTTTAAAATGTTTAAGACCATTAAATGTTCTTATTAACACTTACAGTACTTGTATTCATTTTCCATTTCTTCAGAAAATAATCACTACCAATTCAGTGGCTCAAATAAATCACTCATGTTCTATCTCCCAGCTCTCTGGAAGTCCTGTGGGCTCTGATGGTTTCTCTGGTTCATGTCTTACAATACAGAAATCAACACTGTGTTCCATTTGGAAGCCTCTGGAGGAAACTAGGTCCCTGTTTCATTGCTGGCTTTCTGCTGAGCGCTGTTCTCAGTCCATGGAGGCCACCTGTTTTCCTTGGCTTGAGGAGCCTTCCTCTTGCGTCTTGTCTCTTTGACTTCAGATGGGAAAAGTCCTCTCAGTTTGTATTCAGATCACAAGAAAAGCCTCAAAAATTTCCATTAGTTAGGCTTTCTTGAAAAATTTGAATACATATGCACATATGTATACTATATACATAGATACATACATGCTCTGATCAGCATGCATCCTAGGGAGTTACATATAATTAGGTCCTAACTAATGAACAGAATAGAATTCTAGAAGTAATTTTAAATTTTAAATATTCTGAAAAAACTCAGAAAGTTTGTGTTGACAGTGGGAACAAAGTGTAACTCCTCAAATTAGAAAATCCATACTCTAAATATTTTCTGACTTTAAAGTCTCCCTACACTTATAGTCATGAACTTTCTAAGTTCATTCTCTGTTTCTTAAGGTTTCATTTTTTTTTTCTTGAGACAGAGTCTCACTTTGTCGCCCTCGTAGCGTGCCATGGTGTCATAGCTCACAACTACCTCAAACTCTTGAGCTCAAGTGATTCTTTTGCTTCAGACTTCCAAGTAGCTGATTCTACAGGCACCCAGCACAATGGCCAGTTAGTTTTAGAGACAGAATCTTGCTCTTTCTCAGGCTCATCTCAAACTCCTGAGCTGAAGCAATCCACTTGCCTCAGCCCCACATAGTGCTATGATTACAGGCATGAGCCACTGTGCCTGGCCACTCAAGGTATCATTTTTATCATTAACTGACTGGATTTTCTTAAACTATATCAAATCCTTTCTCTATCCTGATAATAATTCTTCAGTGGGCATTCTTTGGATGTAGGCTAAACTTCAAACAACATATAGATATAGATATAGATATAGATATTCCTCACAATCTCTACAACATCCCTACTCACCTGCCAAGGCTGTCTAATCTACAATATAACAGGTGAATTATACGTATTAAATCCATTTTTAAGTTTATAGTTCACTTTCCAGAAAAATGCACACACCACTGACTTCTCCCTACACGTGATGCATTGTCATATTGACACTTTATAGTTTTGTCCTGTTTCTTAAAAATATAAACACTATAATATTCCATGTAACAGTTTTATATGTTATTTTATTCAATAATTTTTATCCCAGTTTAGCATGTAGGAACCAGGAGTTATGTGTGGTTGAGGATCCAACCATTCATTCATTTATATACTTAAAAAACAAAGCAAAAACTATGTGTATCTGCTATGTGCAATTGACAGGCTATGAAATGTATTAGTTTTTTTAAAATATAGCATTCTAGAACATGGTAATTAAACAACAAATGTTTGTTATCTCATGGCTTCTGAGGAGTAGGACTTGCTCAGCTGGGTGGGCCAGCTCGGGGTTTGCACTTGCCTGCAGTTGGAAGTCAATGTCAGCAGTAGCTGAAGTCATCGAAGTCTTGACTGGGGCCGAGGGATCCCCTTGCAAGATGGAGCACTCAAATGGCCACTAGTTGGAGGCTTACCGCATGGCCTCTGTGTACCTTGACCACATGGCAGCTGAAGTCCCAGAGTGAGGCAGGGAGGGAGAGTGAGAAGGAAGTCTTGATGCTTTTACCATCTAATTTCTGGCCTTACATACAGTTACTTTCCTAGGATCCTATCTGTTAGAAGTGATTTATTACTTTCAGTCCACCCTCAGAGGAGGGGAATGAAGTTCTGCCTTGGGAAGGGAGAAGTATCAAAACATGTGAGGATGTATTTGAAACTTACCACATGGAGGAACTTCCTTTCCCTGGCTTCACATTTCCACAGGAGGTGCACTCCTGATCTGTCTCTCTCTTAGTCCCTGCAATCACTCTGTCCTTCCTGGGGGAGGGGTGATTTACTTGACTGATGAGTTTGGAAGGAAGAACTGGCAGAGCGTCTCATCCCTTCTCGCTCCCATATTTGCCAGGTTTCAGAGTCCATGGCTTCCCTCTTGCTCCTGGTCAAACAGTGAGCTTCTCAGACAGGCTGTGTTCTTGTGTCAGCTCAGTGCTGCTTACAGTTGAGTGGGTATATCAAATTGAGGGGTAAAACGTGAAAAAGACCACCTGGTTCTCCCTCCTGGACCATATTCCTTTATAACACGTTTATTAACTAAAGGGGTGATAGTGAGACCTCTGTCTGCTTAACATGTGTGTTTACCAATTGACTTTGACAGGTAAGGAAAAAGGGATGTCATTGATTATCAACATGAACTCTCCAGTGGAGTTATGGAGGAAAGCCATACAAATGTGTGTGATATAAAACATTGTAAATATGATATAAAACAGGAGAATGTAAAAGGGCTAGGGAGGTATAAATGCAGGTGGAGGTAACATATCTAAGGAAAGCAAGGAAAGATTTTATAGAGAAAGTGAAATATCAATTTCTGTACCATAAATCAATGCAGTTATTGTAAACATGTATTTTAGAATTGCTTAGCCAAGCATCAGTCATGTAAAAAACTTGAGAAAATTAAAAGCCAAGAAAATTATTTCTCTTAATTATGTTTGATACATATTCTGATTTTATAACATCCGTTGATTCACTTAAAGTAAACATATTCATATTTTGGCATCTGCCCTGACAGCAGAAACCAAACAAAAGGAGACGAAACAATAAATTCTGGCAAGTGCGATGATTCTCTCTCAGCCTCTCACCCTTCCATCTTTTCTCCCTTCCGTTTAGGGTGGTAGGTCCTTTTGAGGTGTGGACAGTCGTGCAAAACAATCAGAGATATTTTCATGGAAATGAAGAGACTAAGGAAATGGGTCCATTGCATGGCTACATTACACACTTGGTAGGTGAAGGGCACTCCTATAACTTTGACTCAAAATAGGCTAAAGGAAATTATGTGACCAAAATACACTTACCTCACAATATCCTGAAATCAACAAAACATATAGATATAAACCAAGCAGCATAATAAATGATTATCAAAGATAGTGATAATTTCTTGGAAGAAAAAGTGCAGAGCGCTTTGATAGTGTGAAACAGGGCATTGACCTGGTGGGGATGACATCTCTAAAAGACCCATAATAAAATTTGGAACTAAGTGGTGAGGGTGAGAGCTAAGCAGAGGGAAGAGCCTGTGTGTGCCTCTGAGTCACGTGGCATTTTAAAAAAAGATTAAAAGAAGACAATTCAGGCCAGGCAGGATGGCTCATGCAGTAGTCTGAGCACTCAGGGAGGCTGAGGCCAGCAATTGCTTCAGCTCAGGCGTCTGAGACCAGGTTTCCACTAAAAATTGAAAAGTTGGCCAGGTGTGGGGTGGGTGCCTATAGTCCTAGCGAAGCTGAGGCCAGAGGATAGCCTGAACCCAGGAGTTTAAGGTTGCTGTGAGCTAGGCTGACACCATGGCACTCTAGCTTGGGTGACAGAGTGGTGAGAGTCTGTCTCAAAAAATAAATAAATAAATAAATAAATAAATAAATAAATAAATTCAGTTCACTGGGATTGGAGTAAAGACAATGAAAGAGAGAGAGAGGCCAAAGGTGAGGCTAGAGAGGGTCAGGGGTGGCTGACCTTGCAGAACTGCCTGGGCTATGTTAGGGGTTTAGGTCTTTATTCTAAGGATAATGAGAAGTCATTAATATTGGGAACTGGAAGGGGTACCATCAAATAAGCCTTATAAAAGATTACTTTGTAATGTGGAAAATAATTTAAGGACATGTGTTGAGATCAATGAAAATGTTCTAGCCATATAGCAGGCTGGAGATAATGAGAGTTTGTCCAGGAGGGCTGTATAACAGGGAAGGTAGATGGAAAGGAACCAATCAGTCTACACAGAGAGGTGAATGGAGAAGACTTGTTGGGGTTATGGATCTCATTCACCTTTGAACACTCAGAATCCACCTCAATAACCCATTTTAAATAATGAGCAAAATAACTGTCGTATTTAAATACATCAGTGACTCATACGTTGTTTGATTTAAAGAGAACTGAATCAGCAGAGGAAATTGTTTCAATAAATATTAACATATTCAACTCATTCCTTCCTTCTCCTTTCGGAAATGTTAATATAGGCCTAGGGAAACATAGGATTGAGTAATTACAATGTGTAAACAGCCAGTGTGGCTTATTTAGACTCAAGCTGTGTAGACAGTCACTGGCTGTAGTATTCAGTTAAGAACTCAAGAGTTTCTTGCTTAGATGATGACTCCTCTGGAAACTATTCTAAATTCATTTACTTTAAACATAAGGAACCATTTCTAGGAAATAACTGAGTCTTTTTGGCAGGAATTTTTATCACCAGAAACTCAGATGTTTTACGAATGTAACCAATAAGTAATATAAATATTGCATACTTGAAGGGAATTCTAATTTTTTTTTTTTTTTTTGCAGTTTTTGGCTGGGGCTGGGTTTGAACCCACCACTTCCAGCATACAGGGCCAGCACCCTACTCCTTTAACCTACAGGTGCTGCCCTGGGAATTTTAATTTTAATTAAAGTACACCCCACTTTTAAACAAACCTCTTAAAAGTGTCTCCTTTCTTTATGATGATTATACTTTTAGGGTAATGTCCTCTAACGAGAACCAGAAGTGTCTGTGATCCAATGTAAATAAAACATCTTCAGTCCAAAAAATAAGGCAAAAGTCATTAAATAATAATATTTTAGTGTGAAAATAATTTGAAGCATTTTAATGAATAGATTTCTTACTTTTATTTCTGAGAAATTAGTTGGAAAGTTTTCTTTCAATTTTGTGAGGTTTATCTCTAATAAGGATAAATTTTAAGAGATTTCTCTCTTATGCCACAACATAAAGTTGTGTTAAGCCATTTGATTAACTCCAAAGGCTATGAAACCATACCTGCACATCTTACATGACAACTAAGAAATTCCCATCACATTTGGTGCATAAATTCTCTCCTCTCAACAATCATTGGTACATCCTCCCTTTTCTAGGATGTCATATAAAACTCGGTCATAAAATAGGCTGGCTTTTGTTGATTTTCAAATTCATATTGAATATGCCTTCACTGGGTTCCAAAGCTTCCCCAAGGCTATCTACTCATACACTGGATACTTAAGACAACCTTCCAGATGTACTCTTGAACACCTATTTTTTTTTAATGCTTTTGTAGGCTTTGCTTCCATTTGGGGGGTACACCATCCATCACCATCCCAGAGATCTCATGCTGCACACCTGAGCCTCCACTATTAGTGACCAAAGGTAATGTCATCAAGGTAACTGTTTTGGATGTTAATATACAGTATAAGATCTAATCCCAGTTGTTGTTAACTGCCCTCTTGTTTCCTTTTCATCCTCTTTGATAGTTCACAATTCTTGTAACAAATCAACTAACAGAATTGCTCATACTTTCTGCTCCCAACATTTTTTCCCATGGTGTAGCCCCAGAATTTATCAATTCAGTAAGTGCCAAAATTCAGCTTTTTAAAAATTTTGATATGGCTTATTGCTAAAATCTTTGACATATTCTACTTCAATATCCTCAACTCTTTTTTTTTTTTTTGCAGTTTTTTGGTTGGGACCGGGTTTGAACCCACCACCTCTAGCATATGGGACCAGTGCCCTACTTCTTTGAGCCACAGGCCCTGCCCTCAACTTTTTTTTTTCAGTGAGGAAATGTAGGCACAAAGAATGTAGATGACTCACCCAAGATGGCAGAGTAAATAAGGGGCAGGACTAGGACTGTAAAGCATTTTTATGCCCTATAAAAGTAAAACTTTACTCCTTGTGTGTCTAAATACGGAAGGATTTTAAAGCTGTCGTGCTAAGGAAAATAGTTAAGGAACAAATTAATATGCATAACACTATTTATAGAAATTTCAAGCATCAAAGTGCCAATACATGTTAAATAAGTTAGGACATTGGCCTTTAGACTAGAGGGGAGGGTATGAAAGTGGAACATGGGAGGAAAAGTGTAATGAATAACCAAAAACACTAGAGAAACTCTGCATGGATCAAATATGACAATGTGTACTAACTGAGTATAATTTTCTTATTGATTCCTTCCCTGGGGGAGCCTTTTATTGCCTAGACGAGAACCAACTTTCTGTTCACTTGTTATCAAAACAATTTTACCAAATGCAGCTTATACCAATGACTTTTGAAGAAGTTTACAAACTTAATTGGTCTCTAAACCAAATGAAGTATGGAGAACTCAACTTGGCAATAGGAGAAAAGGAGAAAAAGGTACCAGGGAATTCAGAGAAGCGGAAATTTTCAAAGCCTGAAGAGACATCATTTATAGCTGAAAATCATACTGTTTTTGCCAACTGATGTATCATGATACAGGAACAGCAGATCCCTCTGTGGAGAAGAGACGCAGCTCGCTTGAAATGGACCAATGTAGTCACAAATAGTTACGTGTTTTATTACTAAAAGAAAAAAGTCTAAACATTTAATGAAGAAAAAAGATTAATTATATTTGAAGATAGGCTCTTCAAAGAGCCTTTTATAAACTAATATTTGGAAAACAAATAAAAAATATAAAAATAATTTTTGAAGGGAAAAATAAAGATTAAAATGCTTTAACATTGATTTTTTTTTTTTTGTCAAAAAGACTTATGTTGATATTCCATATGTAGTCTTTAAAAGTGTAGTATGTTTAATGGGCAATCTATGCATAACATGCCTCAATGGCCCTATTTCTCTTTTGCAGATGGTCAGCTCACAGAGGAGCTGGTCGACTTACCTGAGGTTAAATAGAAAATGCAACGGAAATCACAAAATCTCAGAATTCATTCTAGAACGTGATCTAGAAGTCGGTGATATGATAAGAAATCAGTTCTCTACTAAAAAGATAAGACAGCTCTAGCTCCTGTCAGTCATTTCTGCGTGCTTTAAAATAATTTACTGATCACATGATTGACATTACAGATGGCTTGTCAAAAGGCTCACTATTGTAGAGCTTTTAAAATTAGGCAGTCTTCCTTTCTCCTGTCTCCCAAACATATTTCCAGCTTTATCCATATTACCTCTATTCAAAACAATACTTTTTCCTGGAAAAATGCTGCTTCCAAATTTTAAGCCAGTGTCTGGTTTCTTTTTAAGTCTGCCAACAAAGCTACCATTTTTGGCATTTTAATCTGCTTCTAGAAATAAAGAAGCACATTTTTAAAACCATGTCCTCAAATTTGTATATTTTATGACTTTTAGGAAAGTCCTGGCACCAGCAATATTGTCTGTTGGGTAAAGAAATATTTCTGCTCCAAAGTACCATTTATCAAGGGTGATTGATGGGCATAGAAACCAATTCTCAGCAACATCAGACATGAGTACTGGATGGTCTCTTATGCCACAGAAAGCAGCCTAAGACCCTAACAAATATACATAAGAATTAATAGCCATTTATATTAAGAAGAGTGCATGACATTTCTTTTATTTATGCTAGTTCCAGGCCCCTTTAGGTTTGCCTTCAGGCCCAACATGTGATTGTACCAAATCCTCCTGCAGACTCACATATGCACTAATTGCCTTTGGTTAAAGTATTGTTAAAATGTTCATATTTACATGATATTATAATATGAAAGAGCAAAGAAGCCAAAAGATAATTTTGCTAGAGAATGTAGAGATCTTGGCCTATTTTTATACTCTCAAATGTTATTTATTTATTTAGATATTATCATCCTTTAAAGGTTTATAGGGCAAATCTTTGGAATTCTGCTGGGTTTTGTACTTCAATCCACTAGTTTGAATCTGGAAAATTATATACAAGCACATTCTGCTTTGTATCTTTTCTACATCAAGTGACCTAAGGCAAATCACTTAGCATTTTTAAACCTTATTCACCTCATTTGCCAACTGAGGCAACCCCCCCTGTTGGGATACAATGCTTGTTAGTTTTTAAAACCAAGTATATAATTTATGTTGATGCCTAAAACAGTAAGTTGGGACTCTGAAAGTTTCCTTCAAGATTACCCAATTCAAAAGCCCTCAGCTCACATGAAAAAAAACTGTGACCCTATTATGCTAAGAATATATTTCACACATAATGTTTTTTTCAATAAGACCTTTACTGTTAAACAATCTCCCTTACTTTTTTTGTATTTTATTTCCTAATCAATGTAACTGTCTTTCTACCTTCCCCATTTTACAGCAATGGTTCTTTAAAGAATATTTTTTTTTTCCAGTTGTCAAATGGGTGATGGTGGTTTGTTGAGAAAGGAACATAGAACTTTTCTGAGATTCAGTTCTGCTTGGACCCACTGTAGTTTATTGAAAAAATTTCTTGTCCATTTGTGTTTTGGTTTTACATCCCTATAAAATAAGATTTCTTTGGATGTTGAATTTATTTATACTAACTCCAAAGTATTTACAATACATATTATTTTTTCCTCTGCTGCTCTTATTCACCTTACTTTACTCATGGGCAGTACTTGGTGCACTCTTAAAACTTTGCTGCTGTGATTCTACAGTTCCATCTTATTCTGATTTATCTCTTAACCTTTTTGATTATTTCTGTACAGGCTCTGCTTCCCAAGATCATAGGGTTTTCTGCGATTCTAGAATACCCCTTGTATTTTATTTGTATTAAAAGTGAATCTCAGCAAATAGTGGAAAGTCAGCAAGGAAGACTTTCTGGGTTTGGGGTTCTGGAAAGGATGCAGGGTTGAGAAAACATCAAACACTCTTTCTAGGCAAGATGGAGATGGATGTCTAAAAGGAGGCACTAAATCACAAGCTGTGGGAGAAGCAATGGCCCAACTATGGCCACTCATCTGAACTTGGGTTTGAAGGTTGGGAATTCAGACACTGGGATGAACAGAAATATATTCATGAAGGGCAAAATGCAGAAATTCATATTCATGAACTCTGGATTAGAGAGAACTAGTAAATAAAGACAGAGAGAGATCAACTGTTGGTTGGTGATCAGAAGAATTATTTACCAGGGTGTGTGGCTTGTTAAAATAATATTTACTTCTACTCATCCATCACATCTGTATTCCTGCTTATGACCTTGTCAATTCCAAAGACCATCTCCAAAATACTGACTCTATGTTTCCCAGTTTGTCCTACAGAATTCTAACTTGTTAGCTCATGTAATGTGCTACTTCAACTCCTTATGACTTCATTGGACCTTCCAACCCATGTCACTTTTATATGATTAAAATCATCTTTACGTGTATCATCTGCTCTCTTTCCACAAACTTAGAGTCCATAGACTTTTATTATAATTGGGTTTTTTTTGCACATCCCATTAAATCCCTTATTCATTTGTATCTTGTTAGATTCTCCTGGAATATCCTGAATTCTATTTAAATCTAACTATCTGTCTAGACTATGCTTACCCATAAAGACCGAACATTGTCAGAAGTATAGATGGTGCGTGCAAGCATGTGTGCATGTACATACGCACACACTCCCCCGGTGATCTGTCTCACACTAAGGTCATGGCTCAAGGCATCAAAGTGAAGGCACAGTGTGGCAGGCAATCCTACCATACTCCCTTAGTTCCTGGTATGTTTCCATTTATAAGAAAATGATTGACTCGGCGCCTGTGGCTCAATCAGCTAAGGCGCCAGCCACGTACACCTAAGGTGGCGGGTTCGAATCCCCAGCCCGGGCCCGCCAAACAACAATGATGGCTGCAACCAAAAAATGGCCGGGTGTTGTGGCGGGCGCCTGTGGTCCCA
>CAUYQV010046177.1:0-28057 GCA_963574575.1 Galagoides demidoff
ACAAACACACAGTAAGGTAGAAGGAATTCATTCAATGTTTGAAAGTTGAATAGGAAGGCTGCACTCAACAAAATGGATTGCACTTGGGTGATGGGCACCCCAAATATATAGGGTGACCAGACGTCCCGATTTTGGTGGGACAGTCCCACTTTTCAACAATTTGTCCTGCGTCCCACGCGTTTTAAAAAAGTCCCGATTTTTGGAAAGAATGCACGAACGGGCTGGAGAACAAGAAGGGAATATACGGTTTTCGGCGGCCATATGGCTCTTTCACCAGAATATGAGTTTTATATTATTTTTGTTAATTTTATAATGTTAAACTGTAATAAATAATTGCCGAGAAGTGATTATCGAGGACTGCTTATCAAAGTTTGCTTTGTTGTCAGGCCCTGCCCTGAGCGGTCCCCTGCCCCACGCCCCCACTCCGCCCCCGCTCGGCCCCCAGTGCCCTGTTGTCCAGACTTACAGATGTTAGAATCTGGTCGCCCTACCCAAATACCCTGACTTGATCACTGAGCATTCTATACACATAACAAAATTTCTCATCACCCCATAATTTGTACAAAAAGCTCACCTTGCCCTCTAACCCACCACTCCTTTTGTGTTTTCTCTCTTGTTAAATGACACTAAAACCCATTCTATCGCCAAGTCAGGAACCTGGATGCCATTTTTTTTTTTTTTTTTGGAGACAGAATCTCACTATGTTTCCCTAGGTAGAGTGATGTGGTGTCACAGCTCACAGCAACCTCAAACTCTTGGGCTTAAGTGATTCTCTTGCCTCAGCCTCCAGAGTAGCTGGGACTACAGGTGCCCACCACAAGGTTGCCCAGGTAGTTTTTAGTTGTAGTTGTCATTGTTGTTTAGCAGGTCCGGTTCGGGCTCCAACCCACCAGCCCCAGCATATGTGGCCAGCGCCCTACCCACTGAGCTATGGGTGCTGAGACCATAGATGCCATTCTTGACTATTCTTTTTTTCCTCCCATTTCACAGTCAGTCAAACACGAAGTTCTGTGACTCTGAATCTCTCTCTCATGTGCATCCATTTCTTCCCTTCCCCGCTGCTCCTTCCTGAGACCAGGCTACTGCATAGCTCACCTGGCTATCACAATTATTCTTAAAAACTGGTTTTTCTACTTACACTACTGATTCCCTCCCATTGATTCTCCATATTGCAACCAGAATGGTCCTTCTAAAACAGAAACCGGATCATGTTTAAAATCCTTCCAATGGCCATTCGTTGCCAGTTGATTTCTTTAACAAGCCTTGGAACGCATCTCGCTCTCTGCCCTCCACCTTTTGCTCATTGCCAGTTACTTCCTACCTCACACTTATATCCATTCTAACCCAGAGCTCCAAACTGGCTACCCATTGGCCCATTAAAACCCACAGGTGTGTTTTATTTGGCACACAGAATATATATATTTTTAAAGTTGAGCCAACATTTAAAATCTGGGAATTTCTCATAAAAATCTGGGTTTTCAAACTCTTTTGAAAACTTGGAATAGACATTAACACCTTCCTCCCACCCTTCTTGCGTGGCCGGGCATGTTGGAGCTGACCACTGGGTCTCTGTAGTTGGGGTATTAGCTCTCTGGTTTTCAGTCTTCTGCTGCCTTTTGCCTCTATGACATTAACACTGAGTTTTACCTTAGCATTGCTATGGTGGTTGTACTGGTTTTTTTGTCTGCAATACCCTCATCCACTTCTCCTGACCTGGCCAGCTCCTCCTTTTTCCTGGGTCTCATTTTGATCCTCAGGGAGATCTTTGAGCCTTAGGGTCCTACTCACATGTTTCCATAAGACAAAAACCAAAGAAGCTCTTGGCCCCTTACTGGGGACCTAGTATTGCCTAGAAAAAGGGGGAACACAGGCTCTGAGGAAGTAAAGAGAGACCAGAAGTAGAGCACGGGATTATTTCTCCACCAATCTTTATGACCACACCCATGTGCCTGAGCAGAAGGCGGTCACAGCCACCTTCACAATATTATGTGCTTTTAGCCTGGCAGGCACGGTGACTTACATCTGTAATCCTAGCACTCTGGGAGGCCAAGGTGAGTGGATCGCTTGAGTCACAAGTTCAAGACCAGCCTGAGCAAGAGTGAGATCCTGTCTCTAGTAAAAAATGAAAAACTGAAGCAAGAGGATCGCTTGAGCCCAAGAGTTTGAGGTTGCTGTGAGCTGTGATACTACGCACTCTACCAAGGGCAACAGAGTGAGACTGTGTCTCAAAACAAACAAAATTATGTGCTTTCCCAGGTCAAGTTGGAAACAGCTTCGCAAGGCTTACTTTGTTCTGTATTACTGGGTGCTGTCTTTGTGTTCCTTATGCTGTGGAAAACCAAGTCAGGTAACAGCTGATGAGGGTCTGAAAGGTATTCTGTGATATGCAAAGAGTAGGATGATGTGTAAATAAAGAATACATTGTTTCTATCTTGAGAAGAGTTTGTGACCCAGGAGGGAAAGCATGCCCAAACACCAATAACTTTAGCAAAATTGTGAAGAGCTGTGATATATGTGTACAAGGTATGGCAGGAACATGGGTGGAGGAATGATGATTTCTGCTGAAGGAAGCAGGAAAAGGTATCAAGAAGAAATGCTCGAACTAAAAATCTCGCAGGATAAGTAAACCCAACCCAATACAAAGCTGGCGGAAAAGCCATGTGGGAAGGTTGCACGAGTTCATCTTATTCCTATAGTGTTAAAAAGACTTGTGTTAACAGAGTTTCAATATACACAAAGCAAAATCTTTTAGAACTGAAAGAAGAAAATGGTAGAACTTCAGATACTATTGGACAATCCAAGGCTCCTGTCTTACTAACTCATGACCTGGAGAAATCACTCAACCTTTTACAGACTTACTTTGTTCATCTATAGATAAAGTCTAGACATAGATCTTCCTTTTGATCCCCCAATCCCATTACTCGGTATCTACCCAGAAGAACAAAAATCATTTACCACAAGGGCATTTGCACCAGGTTCATTGCAGCTCAATTCACAATGGCCAAGACATGGAAACAACCAAAGTGCCCCTCAATCCATGAGTTGACTAACACACTATGGTATATGTACACCGTAGAGTACTATACAGCCGTAAGAAAAGATGGAGTCTTTACATTCTTTGTGTTTACCCTGATGAAGTTGAAACACGTTCTTCTTAGTAAAGTATTTCAAGAATGGGGGAAAAAGTATCCAATATACTCAATACTAATATGAAACGAATATATAAACAAGTACACACCCACACAGAAAGAAAAAAACACAAGTATAGTCCAGGGGGGGTGAGGACAAAGGGGAGGGGGGGTGGGGGGTGAGGACAGAGGGGTGGGCGAAGGAGAGGGGGAGGATGATTGTGGGGATCTCACCTAATGCACACAATAAGAGAGTGTTCGGCACTTCCCCCCATTCCTGCCCAGAAGGGCTCAAGTATAGCTTGAACTTTGTCCTGTTACCCTGAAATTTTTTTAAAAAGCGGGGATAATGCTATTCTATACTTAATTTTTAGAGTGGTAGAAATGAAATGTTGTAGAAAAACTTAGCCGTCTATTAAGAACTGTGCAAATGTAAGATTTACTACTTTCCACCTATTCAAAAATTCACTGCTGTGCTTCTCATCTCGTAGCAAACAAACAAGTCAATAAACTCTTGAATATTTACCTTCTTCCAGGTGCCAGGTTAGATGCTAAGCTCAAGAGAGGGCTCAGAAAATGTCAACAGTAGAAGACAGACATTGACAATTATATGCTATATATTGTATGTATATGCAATTTATGTTTTATATGTGAATATGTGTGTTTACATATTATAAATAATTTAATATAAAAAATTTTAACAGAGAAGGATGTTGAGGGTACCAGTTATCCCCAACGTCTAGCATTTCTTCCTTCATTTTTTTTTTTTTTTAGAGACAGAGTCTCACTTAGTTAACCTCGGTAGAGTGCTGTGGCGTCACAGTTCACAGCAACCTCCAGCTCTTGGGCTTAGGCAATTCTCTTGCCTCAGCCTCCCAAGTAGCTGGGACTACAGGCACCTGCCACAATGCCTGGCTATTTTTTGTTGCAATTTGCCCAGGGCTGGGTTTGAACGCACTACCCTCAGTATATGGGGCTGGTGCCCTACTTCCTGATCCACAAGTGACACCCCATTTCTTTCTTCATTGACTCAGTCAACAAACGTGAACCTCCTAGGTGTTAGGCCCATTCCAGGGCTTCACAAAATAGTCTCTTTGCCTGTGAAACTTGCATTCTTGTGGACTGTGTGTGTTTGTGTGTGTATGTGGGGGGCGGAGGTAACAGTAGCATGCCAGATAATAAACAAGTAAACAAATATGTAGACAAGGTTAAATCAAATAATGAAACAATGAAAAGCTCTTGGAAGGAAATCAGCAGGGTGGTATGATAGACACCAAGGAGGGCAACTGCAGACACTGTGGTTGGAGAAGTCCTCTTTGATGCAGACTTGAAGGGTGAGGAGTCAGCCAGGTGAATGTTGATGGCGGTGGTGGGACACGTGTGCTGGGAAGAGGGGCAGAGAGCAGTTGAGATGGGGAGTGGCTATGTTCATTCTTTTCTATTAGTTGGAGGTTGAGTGACTCTAAATTGCACAAAGAACAGAACAAAGCTCTGTGTAAACTTCTTGGATGGCAGCTCCCAGGGAGCAGGGCCATCCTCCCAGTGGCCCTGAGGGAGAGCAGGGAAGGGACAGACACTTGCAGACCCTGCTCAGGGCTGACATTTGGCCTGTGAGGCCAACCCCTTGGGGTTTGAGGAAGGCCTTAGAGAGGGACAGAGCCACTTCCCCTCCCCTTTCTGAGTCTCACCCCCTCCTCTGTCTTCTGTCCCATTTCCCTGGGTGGGGTATGTAGGCATTCACCACCCTTCCAGGGGGTACTTACACTTAAACCAAGAATTCTGGAAGTTTGGAAACTCTGAAGATCCAAAGAATTAGAGCTCCAATGTCAAAATTCAGGTACTACTTCAAGTGGAGATTATGCCTTCTTTGTAGGTAGGAGAAAAGAGAGGGGTGCATCAGAGGCTCACTGCTACCAGCCCCAGAGCAGACAGGGAGGGAGCTCAGACGATGGGGTGCCTCAGCTCTACTGTGCCCATCCTCCTATGGCAACTCCGGAACTCACAAGGCTTCGGCTATTCCTGGTGATGAGGAAATGGAGGAGAAAACTGCTTTGGCCTGAATTCGTGCTTTTGGTTGTGCTAAGGCTGGAGTGAAGTAGGAGTGGGTGTGTGTGGCCGGGGTGTGAAAGGTGTGCCCGGGGTGTGAAAGGTGTGCCCCTGTGAGTGGATGTGTGTAGCTCTGTGTATGGGATTTCAGTCTGGGGAATGTCTCACATACAGTGACTGCCAAGTTCACAGTTCACTTCCTCTTGTGTCTGCCTTTTCTCAGAACAGTAGCATCCCTTCCTTCCATCCCAGCCCCCCTAGAGGTCCACTAGGCACCTCCTGGATGTAGAGAGAGGAACAGGCAGTGGGGCTGGGGAGCAGTCTGTGTGGGAGCCCTGGTGCACCCTTGGGCTCAGATGCCTCCTGGATGAGGTCACATCCTCTCCCTCCAGGCTCCTCTGTGGATGAAAGGAGAGGGGAGACCCAAATAGATGTGAATTGGGAAGTGCTAGGCTTTGCTTGGCCGGAGCTGGAATGACATAATAGTGATGTGGGAGATCTGGGCCCCCCTTCCTGCTATCCCTGGGCCTGGCCCGCCTCATTGGTCCCACCCCCACCTCCCAGGCGCTGGGAAAGGGAACTTAAGGCAAAGAGGCCTGCAGGGCATGAGCTTTGCTGGACTGAGGCTAGGCTGGGAGAGCACCCAGAGTGCTGCAGTGGAAACTGGGGGGTGGGGACTATGAGAAGCCAGGGGACTCCCAGGAGAAGAAGGGCAGTGGAAACAGGGTGGCAGGGGAGCAGTGAGAGAAGGGGATGCCTCAGCTCCAGGTCCATTCCCTGCAAAAAGGCAGCTGTGATGATAGTTACCCACCAGTGAAAATGATGACGAATGGGATGGATGGGAAATGGCAGATAAAAATATTCTCTTGAAAAGGGTGAGAAAATGTGGGGAACAGAAACTGAGGGGAATGGGAACGCCGTTGTGTCTCAAGCCCTGGGGACCAACTTGGAACATGAAGCACAGAGTTGAACTTGGGACCTGAACCAAAGAAATCTCCTTCCTCAAAGACTCAGAAAACAGCTCTAGGGAGCCAATGCCCTTGGGAGGAGAGCTGCCTGGGCCAGAAGTGTGGCCTTCGCATGTGCCTGAGATAATCTGAAATATAATTTTGAAAGTGACCCATCAAACATCTAAAAACATTTATCATAAGTTTAAATCAGTGCAAATAATGTAACTTTTACCAGATTTAAATTGTTGCAAATAGTGTAACATTTGGCTCTGCCCCAGTAGCTCAAGTGGCTAGGGCACCAGCCAGATACACCAGAGCTGGTGGGTTCGAATCCAGCCCAGGCCTGCCAAACAATGACAACTATAACCAAAAAATAGCTGGGCATTGTGGTGGGTGCCTGTAGTCCCAGCTACTTGGGGTGCTGAGGCAAAGTGATTGCTTAAGCCCAAGAGTTTGAGGTTGCTGTGAGCTATGATTCCATGACACTCTACCCAGGGCAACAGCTTGAGACTCTGTCTAAAAAAAAAAAAAAAAGAAAAAAGAAAAGAAAAAGAGTGTAACTTTTGCCAGATTGACATTTTAAAATATACCTGGTTATGTCACTTTGAAATGTTGCCAATCTACCTACTTGGTAGGCATCATCATCCATTTACCAAAAAACACCTACAAGCTCTTTAAGAGTTGGAAGTTTTACATATTTTTTTTTATCTTTATCACAGAATTTTATCTGCCTGTATTCATTCTATTGGAAAAGTTTTGTTTTATTTTCTTTCATTTTGTTTTTGAGACAGAGTCTCACTATGTTGCCCTCAGTAGAGTGTCATGGCATCACAGTTCACAGCAACCTCAAACTCTTGGGCTTAAGCAATTCTCTTGCCTCAGCCTCCCAAGTAGCTGGGACTACAGGTGCCTGCCACACGCCTGGCTATTTGTTGTTGTTGTTGTTGCAGTTGTCATTGTTGTTTAGTTGGCCTGGGCAGAGTTCAAACCCGCCACCCTCTATGTATGTGGCTGGTGTGCCATAACCACTGTGCTACAGGTGCGGAGTCCTATTGAAAATGTTTCCTTGAGCTTTCTATTACATTTCTCTGACACAAAAGTGTGGCTGTACAGTGAAATGGGTTTTTTTTCTTTGAGTTTAGATAATATATGCTTCTATAAATAATTCTTTAATAAAGGGTACAATTTTTCTGGAAATTCATTTTCAATTAGATTATATGTCTAAGGATGAATATTACATAATTTTTTTAATTTTAAGATTTTTTTATTAGATCATAGCTGTGTACATAAATACTGTCATGGGGTACAGTGTGCTATTTATATATACAATTTGAAATATTTTCATCCAACTAGTTAACATAGCCTTCATGTCATTTTCCTAGTTATTGTGTTAAGATGTTTATATTCTTCACTTAGGAGATTCACATGTACCCTTAAAAGATGAACCATAGACATGATCCCACCAATCACTCTCCCTCCACCTATCCTCCCCTCTCCCTTCCTTTCCTCTCCCCTTCTCCTGTATTCTTGGCCTAAAATTGGGTTATAGCTTTCCTATGAAAGCTATGAATTAGTTTCATAGTAGGGCTGAGTACATTGGATACTTTTTCTTCCATTCTTGAGATACTTTGCTAGGAAGAATATTTTACAGCTCCATCCATGTAAACATGAAGGAGGAAACATTTCCATCCTTCTTTAGGGATGCATAGTATTCCATGGTATGCATATACCACCGTTTCTTGATACATTCCTGGGTCAATGGACACTCGAGCTTCTTCCATGATCTAACAATTATGAATTGGGCTGCAATAAATATTCTGATACAAATATCTTTGCTGTAGTGTGCTTTTTGGTCTTCTGGGTATATACCTAGTAAAGGAATTATAGGATCAAATGGCAGGTCTATTTTTAGTTCTCTAAGTGTTCTCCAGATGTCTTTCCAAAAGGAACATATTAGTTTGCAATCTAACCAACAGTGTAGAAGTGTTCCCTTTTCTCCACAACCATGCCAGCATCTGTGATTTTGGGGATATGGGCTAATCTTACTGGTATTAGATGATATCCAAAGTAGTTTTAATTTGCATTTCTCTGATGATTAAGGATGATGAGCATTTCTTCATATATCTGTAGGCCATGCACCTGACTTCTTCAGAGAAGTTTCTCTTCAAGTCCCTTGCCCACCCTGAGAGGGGATCACTCATTCTCTTCTTGCTAATACATTTAAGTTCTCTGTGGATTCTGATTATTAAACCTTTGTCAGAGACATATCCAGCAAATATCTTCTCCCATTCTGAGGGCTGTCTGCTTGCTTTACTTACTGTATTCTTGGCTGTGCAGAAGCTTTTTAGTTTGATCAGGTCCCAGTAGTGTATTTTTGATGTTGCTTCAATTGCCCAGGGGTCCTCCGCATGAAATGTTCACCCAGGCCGATTTCTTCAAGTGTTCTCTACATTTTCTTCTAGTATTTTTATAGTTTCATGTCTTAAGTTTAAAACTTTAATTCAGTGAGAGTCTATCTTAGTGTGGAAGGTGTGGGTCCAGTTTCAGTCTTCAGCAAGTTACCAGCCAGTTTGCCCAGCACCATTTGTTAAATACAGAATTTTTTCCCCACTGGATATTTTTAACTGGCTTATCAAAGATCATATAATGATAAGTAGTTGGGTTCATCTCTTGGTTCTCTATTCTGTTCCATACATCTACCTCTCTGTTTTTGTGCCAGTACCATGCTGTTTTGATCACCATCAATTTATAGTATAGTCTGAGGTCTGGTAGCATAAACTGGTCATTATTAATCAGAATACTCAAGTGTCTTTGATGCTGAGTAGGCCTGAGTAGATTCTCTCAAATAGTGCAGTGCTAGGTACATAAATTGGCATACTTTTACATCTAATATTTAATCATCGTAAGTACTCCTTTGCTGTTATTATAAGTGTTGTTAGTCAGAATTCATTCATTCATATATACATGTAGTTGCAATAAGATATTCTTTCTTTTTTAATGCATTTTCCCCACCACACAAGAACACTGATATGGCCTTATGACAAGAGTTCTGCTAAAATGACAACTAGGGATATGGTAATGTCAAAAGGGTAGTTGAAATAGCAACCACAGTAATCAGAAACCATCTTCCAAAACTGGTAACTTCATAGACAATGCAGGCTGGGCATGGTGGCTCACACCTATAATCCTATCACTCTGGGATGCTGAAGAGGGTGGATTCCATGAGATCACAGGTTCAAGACCAGCCTGAGCCAGAGCAAGACCTGAGCATTGTGGCAGGAACCTGTAGTCCCAACTACTTGGGAGTCTGAGGCAAGCGAATTGCTTGAGCCCAAGAATTTGAGGTTGCTGTGAGCTATGACTCCATGGCACTCTACTAAGGGCTACAAAGTGAAACTATGTCTCAAAAAATAAACAAACAAATAAACAAACAAGCAAAAATCAAGGACACCATGCAGAGGACTTCCAGGTAGTCCAACCTTACACAACACCTAATAGTCTGAATATCACTAGCCAATCAGTGGCATTCAGAGACTTTTTTTTTTCTTTCTGTTTCTCCATGTTTGACAGGGAGAAACATCTTTACAGTGCCAACCACATGCCTGAGTCATGATGGTGAAGGTTGGAGCAATTAGACTTGTTCATATGGGACTCCTGGTCACTGAGTGTGCTTTTTAACTCCAGCAAAGTGGTTACTGTCATTGTTAATGATCCCTTCATTGCCCTCAACTACATGATCTATATGTTCTGGCATAATTAAACCCATGGAAAGTTCAATGGCAAAGTCAAAGCTGAGAACAGGAAGCTTATTATCAATGGGAAACCCATGTTCAACTTGTAGGAGTATGATCCTATCATCTAATAGGGCAATGCTAGTGCTGAATATGTTGTGGAGTCTGCTGGTGTTTTTACTATCATAGAGCAGATTGGAGCTCACTTTAAGGTTGAAGCCAAAATGGTCATCATCTCTGCCCTCTTTGCTGAGCCCCCATATTTACGATGGGCATGAACCATTAGAAGTATGATTCTTCCCCCAAGATCTTCAGCAATGTTTTCTTCACCACTAAGTTCTTAGCCCCCATGGCTAAGGGCATTCATGACAACTTCTGTCTTGTAGAAAGATTGTGACCATATTACATGCCATTGCTGCCACCTAGAAGACTGTGAATGGCCCCCTCTGAGAATCTGTAGCATGACAGCAGTAGCACTGCCAGAACATGATCCTTGCACCTACTGGTGCTGCCAAGCGTATGGGCAAGGTCATCCCTGAGCTGACTGGAAGCTCACTGGCACAACCATATGTGTCTCCTTCCCTAGTGTGTTAGCTACAGATCTTACCTGCCATCTAGGAAAAGCTGCAGAGTATAAGGACATCAAGAAGATGATGAATCAGTCATCATAGGGGCCCCTAGAGGGCATCCTTGTCTACAATGAGAAGATTTCCTGCAACTCTATGTAACAGCCACCCTCCATGCCAGGTGTGGCGTTGCTGTCAACAATGACTGTGTTAAGCTTCTTTCCTGGTAGGATAATAATAAATTTGGCTACAGCAACAGGACAGCAGAATTTATGGTCCACATAGCTTTCATGAAGTAAAAGCTTTCTGGACCACCAGCCCCAGTGAAAGCATAAGAAGACGAAGGCCTTCAGTTGGTAGGGTGTTTCTGCCCTAGTTAAATTCCACCAGACATGGAGAATCTTCCTTCTTAACACAGCTTTTATTCTATACCCTATACTCTCAGAAGAAGGCAAGGGAGATAGTCCCTCCTATGCCCACCACAGCAAGAAAAGGATAAAAAAAAAAGAAAGAAAGAAAAATATTTGACTTTCCTGATGGACATAAAATCCATTTTAAAACATAAAAACTTTAAAAATCTATTTAATTTTTTCCAGAGCTGTATCTCAACAAAGTATATTGCATCAAGTTTTCCCTGCATGATGATACAGTTTATATGCAGTCCTCAATCTTTAGTCTCAGTTTAAAAAATTTTTTTAAAACCTTAAAAAATGTTCACATATGTTCTATCTGGCAGGATTTCCTCTTTGTAGTGTCATTTTGTCTTGTGAACTCTTACAAAATTTTCATATTTTGGATCAAATATATTCTTGTCTAGAAAAGTTTATATGATATCTGTAGGTAGAGTTAATATATATTTATAATTTTCATCACATTTATTATATTTTAATCTTCATAAATATAATGGGCTCTTATGCTCTTTGTTTCACTTTTGAATCTCTATATCCTACCATCTCACCTGACACAGAGAAGATCACCAATCAATATTGACTAAATGAGTGCTGGTTTAAGAAATATTTCTTTAAGATTGACTATGTGACAGACACAATAGTAGGTACTACAAACAGAAGGTCAGCAGCATAGTATCCAGAGACCAGACCAGAACAGAGAGATTCAGGCCAGATTTAATGAAAGTGATAAAGACTCACCTGGGGAGAGCCAAAGAGAGCATCTGGGCCAAGGGTAGTTGGAGACCCCTTTCTATATGGGGACATCAGGGGGTGTGTAAATTATACTGCCTGCTTCATGATTTTGGTAGGCTAGGGTCTGTTGGCACAAAGTTTTGGGGCTAGCTAGCTAGGCCTTTTTTGGTCTTTTGTTCTAGAGGATAAGGAGGAGAAGGGGGGTTAATGTGGGACCCTGTTAGGTTCCCCAAACATACTATAAATAGAACATTTAACCAAACAGCAGTTTGCTTACATGCATATTTGTTTGTTTTGATCTCTATCACGGGTCCAAGTAGGCCCAGGAAGTCATCCCAGGAAGCTGATTATTTCTGTTTTGTCAGGGTTAGATCCTAATGTCCATTTCTATGTAGGATTTTTGAAGAGCCCTAGGGAGATTCTATACCTTCATAAACTGGAACATATTATAAACTGTGGGCTTCAGATTATACAGTTAAGTGGGAAAACAAAATTTTATATTCTGAGGTACTAACAACCCTGTCTCTCCACCAAGAATCAGAAAAAGTTCTCAATTATGAGGTAAAAACAGACACAGTGAACATCAGGCTAGAGAAGAGCCAAGCAAAAACTCTCCAGCCCAGAGCATATTTCTCCTAGTTTTTACCAATGACACAAACATAAACTGATAAATGAACCTCTTAACTAACAGACAATTAGAGGTGAAAAAGTTACATGGAACCTTTATATATAGAAACATGTTATGGAGATTTAGTTTGCCTGAAACATAGAATTGAGGTACCATGGTTCTACTAATTTGCCCTTTGTCTTACTTCCTGAAAGCCCATCATTAAGTTTCTGGGCTTGACAAGCACTGAGAAAACCATTTTGTATTATATGTACTTCATTGAATGGTGAAAATCAGGATGTTAGTTACATGATATGAACATGTTAAATTTCATTACTGGTAGATTATCCTTGCATAAACTAGAGAAATAATTTTTACTCTTAATCTTCTCAGCTACTTTAATTAAGATAGGATTTCCACTTCTGTTCTCACGTATCTCTTAATGCCAATTATTGCTCTTATTGCCAATATTCATATTAGTTATAAAAAGTCACTGCAAATACTAAATTAGTAAATAATGAACTACTGCTCCTAGAAGAAACACACAAGGTTATGTTCCTGTGAGTCTCTGGTCCTAAAATTCACATCAATTCAAATGTCATTTCTGTTATTCATTTGCAGTCTTGTAAAACAATTTGGTCTTATCAGCATTGAAAACCTGCTCTTACATGTAACTGTTTGTTCTGTATAACACTTGGTAAGTATTTTAAAATTGCTCTGCAATCTCTTGAGTTGCAGAAGACGTGTCATCTAAAAATTTAACTTTTTTCATATCATATCACTTTTTGAAACATGAGAACTAGCCAATACTAGATAAGAATGATTTAATATTTTCCTGATCCTCAGTAATTTGATCACAAATTTCTTGAGCACTGACCTCATGGACCCATCCATTACACATTTAAAACTTAGTCATCATCTTGGGTGGTGCCTGTGGCTCAATGGAGTAAGGTGCTGCTCAGCCCTGGCCAACCCCTCCCCCCCCCCAAAAAAAAAATCAGTCATCTCTTGAAGCCACAAATTTTGTTCCTTTTCACTTTTTCTATTGCTGTACTACTCTGTGCTGACTCTTGGTAGCCATGGAAGAAAGCTCATTACTTCACCTATGCTGAAGATCCACATTACTGAGAACTTAAATGTGGCAGCTACCTGAATACTGTGTGTAGATAATACTGCAAAAGGATAATACTGCAAAAGGATGATAATTTGTTAAACTCAATTAAAAATGCTCCATAGAAGCATTTTGGCGAGCGAGACCTCATAACCATCACCTTCCAACTGAGGGGCAGTGAACGTATCCTACATGAATTTTAGATGGAACCAGAGAATGTTGACACCTACAAATATTTATATGAAAGGAAGAAGGAGATAAAGATGTATACTCTTACAGCATTAATACAAAAGCACAGGCTTATTTAAAAAATAGTAATGAACAACTTATTCCTGTCTTAATGCTTATAAAGGTAAGTGTTTTCATAGTAAATTCAGACAATGAGGTCCAGCACATTGTGTAATAAAATGAGAGATGAAGAGATGAAGAAATAGATACGAGTAACTCCCTGCCTACCTCAACACAAAACTAAGGGAAAGTGACAGAACACTAAAATCCATGACCAGAGACATTTTAAATACCCAATTAACCCAATTCTATTCATGGACGTAACAGTCTACAGAGTCTTTGTTCTCTAGGCACACATTCAAATTACTGCCAGGAAAAAAACAAACAACAACAACAAAAAAAAAACAACTGTTGAAGCTGAAGAAAATTTTTTTCTATCCTTGGGCAAGGAAAAAATAAATACATTGCTGATATTCCACACAAGCACAGGAAAATCAAGTGTATTTTAGACTATTAAATAAAAATATGGTTATATTTACATGGGTAAGTACACATTTCTAAGTATTTATTTAGAGTGAATATAACACTTTGTAAATAGAGTTGATGTTAACAAAAAGCATAAATATAATTTATGTTGTAGTAATTGCTTTTCCAACTTCCTTCAGAGTAGCATACATCTTTTTTAAGAAGGAGCTCTTTGGATTTATTTTTAATATTTTTTCAATTATGAGAATCTCTCCTGCAATTTGAATGCAGATGTAGGATATATTTACAGTTTAAGGCATCCAAGGAAGATTTTGGGCAGCTGAAAAGAATCTTTAGGAGGCTAACCAAGGAAAGGAAGAGAATTGTGTCCCAAATAGACACAGTTTTAGAAACGCGGTAAGAGCCAAATATTTTCCCAATACCTCCCCATTAATATTTGCCAACCTATCTGGAATTACTGTTATTCAGGTCATTATTTTTGACTAAAACATTGTTTCTGAGTAGTTTGACTTAAAATAGATATAGTTGTAGAGGTAGCAGTCCTGGTAATAACAACAAAACAATAAATAAAATGATGATAATCTACAACAGGCAAGTATTCTTCCACCGACTTTATTAATGTTCCTTTCTTCCAACCTCCCACATCTATTTCTATATCATTACTTTTAAGTAATGACTTCACTTCTTTATCCAGTGAGACAACAAGAACATTTACAAGAAAACATCCACATGCTTCAACTACTGCATCGGTCACCTGTCTTCATTTGTGCCATTCACTGTATCAGCTGTGCAGCCCTCTAGACTAAACCAGGCCTTATCTAAGGTCATTTCTCCACTAGTGCTCTACTTACTATGATGGCTCTGATAAAAGCCACCCCTTCCTTTCTCTCCTACATAATCAATTTTTCCTTCTGTACTGAATCATTCTCCTCAGTATATAATCATGCTACTGCCCCATTCCTCATCGTCTCTCCTCTCCCCTATTTTTTTTAACAGTGAGAAACATTTATTTTTTCATATAACCAGCAACTCTGAATTAGGACTCCTTCAGGTTTCTTTAGTATACCAATTCACTGCCTCATAACATTGTAATTGTTTGATATGTCTCTGAAGTCTTTTTTAAAAATTTTCCGATTAATATGAGTGTGCAAATGATTAGGCTACATGGTTTGTGTTTCTAAGGTAAAGGTCAAGTTGTCATTGAGCCCTTCACCCAGAGAATGTGTGTTGTATATCCTTACATTGTCACATTAGGTGAGAGCTAACCAATTTCCCTTCCTCTTCCTCTCTTCTTCTCCATGCCCTCCCCTCCCCCTCACTTAAATATTCCTTTTTTTTTCTCTTGGGTGGCTATGTAGTTTTTTTAAATGTACTCATTTCTAACATGAAACCAATAAAAACAACTGGTCCCCTCCTCTTGTTGGCAGACATTGATGATGCTTCACTTCCTGCCCTCTCATTCTCTCTTGAACCCATTTCAGTCTGACTTTCACCCCTAACACTCCACTAAAACTGCTAAATTGAGGCCACCAATAACCTTTTCCTTGCAAAACTGAGTAATCACTTATTGCATCCAGGGGATCAATCCAGCGATCATAGAGTCCTTATTCTGTTTTAACTAGCAATGGCTGTTGACTGACACCATTGATCATTTTGTCCTCCATAAAATACATTTTCCGCTTCCCTTCCAGGACAGCTCACACTCTGTTTCCTGCTCTCTTCCTGTGTACTGCTGTTTCCTTCTAATGCACAACTTGCTAATCACTCAAGTGCCTCAGAATTCAGTCCTCATCACTTACAACTTCTCCATCTTCTCCCCTTTAGTAATATCATCTAGTTTCATGATCTCAAATGCTATCTCTATGCTTTAGAGTCTCATATTTCTATCTAAAATCCAAGCACTCCTTGGACTCAAGCATTACATATTTAACTGCTCAGTTTGTCGCTCTCCTTTAAGTATCTAAACATTATAGCCTATAAGCGTTCTAAAACTGAATTCTTCATTTCCTCAAGCCTCCAGCCTGATCTTCCCAGTTGTTCATATCTTAGCAAATGTGTGCATATTCTTTTTGGGTTTTTTGGCCAAAATTTTTGTAAACATCTTTTTCCTTCATTCCACTTATATCAACAATTCTTCTCAGGTCTGCTTTCATCACACATCCAGAATCTAACTATTTCTCATCATAGTCTTCATCTTTATCCCACCTTTATCTAAGTGACCAACTTTCACCCTGCAGTAGCTTCCTTTTCCTGCTTGTGCCACCCATACTATTCCCATAGAACTGTAGTCATAATGATGCTACCAAATCATAATACAGTGTAATTCACTTCTCTCTCCAATATCTCCCTTTTCCGCTCAAAGAACAAAGCCCAGAATGAAATAATTTTGTGTAACCTCCATCAATTTATCCACCACCATTCTCTCCTCACATTTGTTTTATCCATATACTAGCTTTCTCCTTATTCATTGAACATATTGGGTCCACTAAGCGTCAGGGCCTTTGAATATGCTGTTCCCTCTAAATGTAACATTTGCCCTAGATAATCCCTTGGCCAGCATCATCAATATGTTTGATCTCTTCAAATTTCATGTTAAAACTTGTTTTCCAATGTTGGAATTGGGTCTTAGTGGACCCCTCATGAACAATTTGGTGCCCTCCCTGTGAAAATGAATGAATTCTTGTTCTATTAGTTTATGTGAGAACTAGTTGTTTAAAAAATCATGGCTAGCCAATCCTCTCTTTCATTTCCCTCTCTCACCTTATGACACACCTACTCCCTCTTCACTTTCAACCTTGATTGGAAGCTCCTTGAGTCCCTCACCAGAAGCCAATGTTGGTCCCATGCTTCATGTACAGCCTGCCAAATTGTGAACCAAATAAACCTCTTTTCCTTATAAATTATTCAGACTCAGTTATTTCCTTAATAGGAATGCAAAATGGGCAAAGATGGTAATTTTTTTAATCTTTCTCCAAATGCCAATTTAGTTAGATAACCCATTTAAAATTGTATCTCTACACACACACTCCTACCTTTCTTCCCTACTTTTTTCCTAAAAACTTGTAATTTTCTGGCATGCTATTTATTTCATATATAGCTTTTTGTTAGTCTTTCTTCCCCTACCAGAATAAAGTTTTCTTAAGGAAATAGTTTGATCTGCTTTTGCAGGACACTATAAAGACTAGTTCATTTGTAATCACTTAAATATTTTTTCAATTAGCTAATATTATAATAGTCCATCTATATTCATTGGACTGTTTCTGGTGTTTTATAGCATTATTCAGTGATCCCAAAAATTTCATGAAAGGTACTGTTATCTTTGTTTTCAGACAACCTCAGAGAACTTATGCAACTTACTAAAGGTTAACAAAAAATAATTATAGGCCTAATTTTGACCTCAGATATGATGGACCCAAATTCTATGTTATAAAGACTGTATCAATATTTTAACATTCACATTTATACTGGCATTTGCTAATTAATAAGAGTAGTCCCAGTGGAAAGTAAAATCAATGGCTTAATTCAGTGGGACACACACACACACAAATTTCAGAATAGGACAAAGTATTGAAATATCCAGGCTTTATAGTTCCAATTTTGACTAGAGTAACTGGAATATTCAAGGTAGAGAGATGGAATCACAGACTTAAAAGATGTTTTCCATGTGATAGAGAAGACACAAAGGCTAGCATTATGAAGGTATTATTTGTTAAGAGCATCTCTTGGTTCATGCTATGATGAAAGACATTTAAATCCTCTTTTATTCAATATGACAATACAACTACATATTAAGTCATACCTTTTTATATTATCTAATTTTCTTTCTTTCTTTCTTTCTTTCCTTCTTTCTTTCTTTTTTTTTTTTTTTAAGAGACAGAGTCTCACTTTTTCACCCTTGGTAGAGTGCTGTGGCATCACAGGTCACAGCAACCTCCAGATCTTGGGCTTAGGTGATTCTCTTGCCTCAGCCTCCTGAGTAGCTGGGACTACAGGTGCCCGCCACAATGCCCAGGTATTTTTTGTTGCAGTTTGGCCTGGGCCCAGTTCGAACCCTCTACCTTCAGTATATGGGGCCAGTGCCCTACTCACTGAGCCACAGGCGCTGCCATATTATCTAATATTTTGGAATATTTTAGTTCAGTTATCATTATTGTAACATTTTATGATTTATTAAGTAGTTCTTTAAAGTGAGATCATCTTGATTTTCACCTCAAGACATGTCTAAATTTTGTTTAAATAAAAACTTTATTTTTAAAAAACATGAAAAAGTTATAGAAAATATTTATCTGTTGACCCCCAAAATTATTTGTACATTATCATTCTGATAGCATTCTAGAGTTTGTTGTTGTTCTTCCAGAGTTAGTGGTCTATACTCTGTGCATTTTTATTGGCAGCTGGTTGCTTGATAAAGAAACTTAAACTAATAAGATATTTTCAAAACAAAGATGAAATAATATCTTATTTAATTACATGGCCAGTTAGATCATCAATAGGATTAACAAAAATATGTTTTCTGCTTTCCACAATCCTTCTAACTATTATTACCTAGAAGAAAGTTAAACTCTTTTTTGTCTTTCCATCCCATTGAAGCTGGAACATACATATGACTCATGAGTTTGGAATAAGATTGTCACGGAATCCAAGGTTCTAGTTTTATAAAGAAGCAACTAAATATACACACACATCCACACACAGAATCATGTCTTCTATTCATGGCACCATTGTTTTTCCAGTCTACTCAAAAAATTTAATCTTACTCTGGGAGTAATACAGGTACATTAATAACATTATAAGCTCACTTACATACTTATAGTTGAAGAATATACAAATAAATGAAAAGATATTTTATGTTCATAGATCAGATAATTAATATTGTTAAATTATCCATACTACCCAAAGCAATCTACAGATTCAATGTAATTCCTATAAAAATATCAATGACATTTTTTACTGAGATTGAAGAAAACAATCCTAAAACTGAAATGTAACCACAAAGGACCCTGAATAGCAAAAGCAATCTCATTCAAAAGGAACAAAATGGAAGACATAACATTCCTGACTTTAAAATCCATTATATGGTAAAGTGTACATTGCTCAGATTATGGATACCCTAAAGTCCTGATTTGAATACTACACATTCTACACATGTAACAGAATTGCACTTGTACCTTATAAATTCGTAAAACATAGTAACCAAAACATGTGCTATAAGCAGTAATAATTGATATCAAAATAATGAAAGTGTTTCAATCATCGGCATTCAATAGTTATTTCATGTGCATGGTTGATATGATAAAAAGTTCATGCTGTTGATTAAACAACAACATACTGTTTACAAATAATACAGAAAGACAAGAGAAGATAGCTACCATTCTTTCATGCTTTCATGCTTTTAGTGCGAATCATGACCCCAGGGCTCCATATAGGAATATGAACATGTGAAAGATCCCACTCTTGTGGAGTAAAGACTCCGATGGGCGTAGGAATTTCTTTCTTGTTATCAAGTGGTTTATTTTTTCTGTTCCTGTGCCAATCTGACTGACCTGGAGATAAGTTTTGCATGTGCCTGACAAAACTGGTATAAGTAACACAATTTTTAACTGGTAGTCTCAGTAAAGTAAAGGATAATTTCCCAAGATTTGAATGTGTGTGTGGAGTTGAGGGCTACTGCTTATCGTCTGCATTCCTGTCAATCTGAATTAGTAATTGTCTGTAATGTTGGCTACATTGGTAAGAGTTTTAGGCTACAGACTTAAAGGTCTTATATCTGGTAGCTCTGCAGCAACTTTTTTTTACAGCTCCTCCTTCTTATATAGTCATTTCTTCTCCTATATTTAATTCTCCTTTACACAAAAATAAGAGAAATTGACATTAAAGACCAAGCAAGATGCAAAAGTAAAGTGGGTCCTAAAGTGGTGTATACAAAGTCATGAATAGTATCACCAAACTTCTCTCTAGCTACCAGGAAAAATGCTGATGCTCCAATGGGTAAAAAAAATAGTACTGTCTATTAGTCAATTTAACTTGACGTGGACGTATTACCATCAAAATTCAAAATAGAATAAAATCTATGACTAGTTTATAAGTTTCCAATATTACTTCCAAAAAACTAATAACATGATTTACTAAAATTTAACCATATGTGAGGAAAAATACACATTATCCAACTATGCCTTTAGCACAAGCTTTACTATTTTTATAATCTCTACTTGAAAATAAATTTTAAAACATGATTTAAGAAACCATATTTATTTCTGTTTTCTCAGCAGTATTTTAAATAATTTTTAACTTTAGTTATATTTGCTTTGACAGTGAAATCTACTGCCCAATATAGGCTTTATGTCAGTCTTTGTTTTAAGAGTTTATATTTTGATGTCACATATAAACGAAAATCTATAAAGTCCCACAGCACCTCTGCCAACTCAGCAATATTTTGTTGGCTCTTATTTTTCTTTCTTTTTATTTCCATGTAAGAACTTTGCAATTTTAAGACATAAAGGATATTTTTAAATCATTCTCAGGCTTTCAAGTCAAGATAGTAAGATGAACAGAGAACCGGAAATTCAGTATAAGTTATAAAGGGAATAGAAGCACTAAAGTGAAAAAAATAGAAACAGTGTTGAAGCAGTGGCCAGGGGTTCACACATCAGGAAGATGGGTGACAGCCAGGGCTGAAGGTGAGGTGGCAATGGAAGCAATGGAAACAATAGTGAATGCTTTTAGCTGAAGTCCTACAAGGTGCCTATTTAGAGTTAAGTATATGGAAGTGAAGAATTAGGTATGTGACTGAAAACAAGGCTAATCGAAGGTTTCTTTATGCAACAGCTGTTGTAAAAACGATGTTATCTCCACCTTGCTCTCAGAATTTTCACATTTGGGAGTGAGGTATAGTGAAACAATCCACTCCCTGCCTGCATGCATCCACATAAAATGGGTGAGATCTCCTACCTAGTGTTTGTTCCCCTGCAGTTTCCCACAGGGGAGTAGGGAGAAGTTTTGTGAAAACAGCTTTATGTATACTGCAGAATAGGAAACTCTCTTTGATAGATTTAAGAAATTCTACCTAGTGATTCATTCCAGAAAATGAGTCAACACCAGGATTTATCAGCTCAGTTTGAAACACAAACAAAATAAAAGATAAAGACTGAGATGAAGAAATTAACCTCTGGTATAGTTAGAGACAACTAAGAAGTAGACAATAACTTAAAAAAAAATACTATATAGTGAGAATTTTGGTGATATAGTAAAAGGAAGTCTATGCTTAAAATCAGAAATACAAAAACTTAGAGGAAAATGAATAACTCTTTAAAAGCCATATACATAATAAGAAAATTGAAAGACTGACATCACTAAGATAGTGAAGTAGGAGGTACCATCCATCCTCCTACAAAAAAACAAATATAGACATCTATTCACAAACACAAAAATAACACGAGTGAACCTTCAGCTACACAGTAGAGCAATAAACAAACAAAAAATAAAGACAGCTATCAGCAAAAAAGAAAGTCAGTGTCTATTAGGATGAGCCATAAGGACAGAACCCCTGTGGTCCCCAGAGCCATACTTCCCAGATAACACCGGCATCTCTTACCGCCAAGGTGACCAACAGCCATTCCCACTGGAGAACTCCAGAGAGGAAAATATGTCTGCACACTCCTTCTCTACCAAAGAAATGGCCAGTTAAGAGCCTTGTTGGAAAAGGACCTAGCACATTTCCCAAACCTACATATGTCTGAATTCTGGAACCACAGTGTCTCCATGAGTCCTCATGCTCCATCAGGGGCTCTGTGACTGCCTTGGGCCTGCTCATAGGTCAGACCCCAGAACCATCAAAATAAAAATCTAGGTCATGCTTCAGACGCTGGCGTGAAGTCCTCCCTCAGAGTTCTCATACAGGAGCCACTGGCTTAGCTGTCACAGAGAACTGGGTCCTGCCAACTCTGGACCTGATCTAACTCTGCACATGCTGTGCTCTCGTCCATCTATGGCTGCCCACCTACTTCACGAGCATTCACGCCTCACTAAGTACCTTGGGGATACTGTGTATTCAAATGCAGGCCTCCAACATAAAGCAAATACCACAATAATGAGAGTCATGTGATTCTTGGTTTTGATTTCCCAGTGCATATAGAAGTCATCTTCACACTATACTAGAGTCTATTAAGTGTACAACAGCATTACATCTGTAAAAATAACAGCTGCAGCTTAATTTAAAATTAATTTATTGCTAACAATTATTAATGGTTCTCTGTACCTTCAGTGAGTCCTGATAGTTTTGCAGGTGGAAGGTCTTGCCTTCCTACTGATGACTGCTAACTGATCAGGAGGGTGATGTTTTCAAGTGTGGGTTGGCTGTGGCAATTTTTAAAAATAAGACACAAATGAAGTTTGCTGAAAACTTCAAATGATTTTTTCTTTAATAAACTACTTCTCTAGTGCATGGGATGCTGTTTGATAACATTTTAACCATGGTAGAACTACTTTCAAAATTGGAGCCAGTGGGCACCTATAGTCCCAGTCACAGGGGAGGCTAATCAAGAGAATCGTCTAAGCCCAGGAGTTGGAGGTTGCTGTGAATTGTGATGCCACAGCACTCTACCCAGGGTGACAAAGTGAAACTCTGTCTCAAAAAAAAAAAAAAAGAAATTGGAGCCAATCCTCTCAAACCATGCTGTACTTTATCAACTAAGTTTATGCAATATTCTAAGTCCTTTTTTGTCATTTCAACAATGTTTAAATCATCTTCACTTGGACTAGTTTCTATCTTAAGAAACTACTTTCTTTATTCATCTATAAGAAGAAACTGCTCATCTTCCCAAATACTATCATAAAATCGCCTCAATTTTCAGACCTATCTAATTTCTAATTCTAGTTCTATTGCTGTTTTCCCCATATCTGTAGTTATTTCCTCCACTAGGTCTTGAGCTTATTGTAATTCAAGGGATTGGTACCAACTTCTTCCAAACTCCTGTTAATGGTAGTACTTTTACCTCATGTCACAAATAACAAGTGCTTTTAATAACATCTAGAATAGTAAATTCTTTCCTGAAGATTACCAATGTACTTTGTTCAGATCCATCAAGAGAATCACTGTCTATGACAGCAATAACCTTACAAAATGTATTTCTTGAATAATACAACCTGAGAGTGCAAATGACTCTTTGATTCATGAGCTACTGAATGAATGTTGTGTTAGCAAACATGAAAACAACATTAATCTTCTTGTACATCTCTATGAGAGCCCTTGGGCGATTAGGTGCATTGTCAATGTGTACTAACATATTTTGAAAGAAATATTTATTTTCTGTGCTGTAAATCTCAATAATGGGCTTAAACTATTCAGTAAGCCATACTGTAAACAGAAGCCCTGTCATCCAGGCTTTATTGTTCTACTTATAGAATAGAGGCAGAGTAGATTTAGCATAATTCTTAACAGACATAGGAATTTTGGAATGGTAAATGAGAATTGCTTTAACTTAAATCACAAGCATTAGGTTCTAACAAGAGAATTATACTGGCCTTTAAAACTCTGAAGCCAGACATTGACTTCTCCTCTCTAGCTTTGAGGGATCCAGATGGCATCTTCCAATAGAAGGATGCTTAGTCTACATTGAACATCTGTAGCTTAGTATATCTACCTTCAACAATGATCTCAGCTGAATCTTCTGACTCATTTCCTGTACATTCTCCACTCGTTGGTTTATTTTGCATTTTTATGTTATGGACATATCTTGTTTTTATAAACCTCATGAATCAACCTCTGCCAACTTCCGACTCTTCTTCTCTAGCATCCTCACCTCTCTTAGCCTACGTAGAATTTTAGAGAGTTAAAGTCCTGCTCTGAGTTAGGCTTTGATGGCTTTGAATTAAGGAAATGTGGCCAGTTTAATCTACCAAGACCATTAAAACTTTCTCCATTTCATCAATAAAGTTGTTTTATTTTTCATATATATATTTATATATGTTGTGTTTTCTCTGGAGTAATACTGTTCTTCAAGAATTTTTTCTTTTCATTAAAAATGTGGCTGTTTGGCACAAAACGCCTAGTTTTCAGTCTATTTCAACTTTCAGCATGCTTTCCTCACTAAGCTAAATCCTTTCTGGTTTTTGATTTAAAGTGAGATATGCAGCTCTTACTTTCACTCAAGGAAAAGGCACTGGTAGAGTTATGAATTAGCCTAATTTAGATATTACTGTGTCTCAGAGAATAGGGATGTTCCTGGAAATGGAGAGTGATAAGGAACCATCCAATCGGTGGACCAAACACAAAACATTTCAAATTACGTTTTCTATGTTATATTCCTCTGATTTGTGATACCCTGCCATGAATAATTATAATAATGAAGATCACTGATCACAGATCACTACAGAGATAAAATAATGAAAACATTTCAAATATGATGAGAATTGCCAAAATATGACACACAGACATGAAGGGAACATATGATGCTATAAAAATAGTGCCACTGGACTTGCTCAATACAGAGCTACCCAAAACCTTCAATTTGCAAAAAACAGAAGGTTCTTCTCTCTACATCCATGCCAGCATCTGCAGATGTGGGACTTTGTGATGTGGGCTAATCTCACTGGAGTGAGGTGATATCTCAGAGTGGGGTGAGGAATGTTTTTTTATGTATTTGCTGCCCGTTCATCTGTTATCTACAGAGAAGTTTCTGTTCAAGTCTCTTGCCCACTTATACATGAGGTCATTTGCTCTTTTCTTGTTGGTTAACTTGAGTTCTATATAGACTCTAGTTTTCAGCCCTTTGTCAGATTTATAGAATGCAAATATCTTCTTCCATCCTGAATGTGGTCTGTTTGCTTTAGTTATGGTACCCTTAGCAGTGCAGAAGCTTTTAAGCGTGATCATGTCCCATTCATCTATTTTTGGTGTTGGTGCAATTACCATGGGGGTCTTTTTCAGAAAATCTTCCCCCAGGATGATTTTTGTCAAGAGTTTTCCCCATACTTTCTTCCAGAATTTTTATTATTTTGTGTCTTAAATTTAAATCTTTTATCCTGTGAGAGTCAGTGGTGAGAGCTGTGGGTTCAATTTCAGTCTTCTACATGTGGCTAACCAGTTTTCTCACCACCATTTATTAAATAGGGATTCTTTTCCTCAGTGTGTGCTTTCATTGTGTTTACCAAAGATCAAGTGTGTGTGATATGCAGCTGAGTTAATCTCTAGGTTCTCTATTCTATTCCATAGAGCTATATCTCTATTTTTGTGCCAGTTCCATGCTGTTTTGATCACTATAGATTTGTAGTATAACCTAAAGTCCAGTAATGTGATGCTTCCAGATTTGTTTTTATTTCTTAAAATAGTACCGGGTAGTTATGGGGTTTCTGGCTCCCTATGAAATAAAGTACGATTTTTTCAAGTTCTTTAAAGTATAATATTAGTGTTTTGATGGTGATTTCATTAAACCTGTAGAGCACTTTGAGTAGCCTGGATGTTTTAATATATACTATGTGAGGGTGTTCAGCATGTCTCTTGGTATGTAGTAAAGGGCTCACATGCAACTTGAACTTTACCTTAGAAATAAAAACATGTTGGTGGGACCATGCCTAAGGTTCAGCTTACAGGGGTACATGTGAATCTTTCTAAATATAGAATATAAATGTCTTAACACAATAACTAAGAAAATGACACAAAGGCTATGTTAATCAGTTTGATGAAAATATTTCAGATGGTATAGGTATATAGAACCAGCACACTGTACCCCATGACTGCAGTAATATACACAGCTATGATTTAATTAAAAAAAAGAAAAAGAAATAAAAAGATGTAACCTAGACATTTCTACCCTCATAGTAATCTGATACTTAAAAAGGCAAAAAAAAAAAAAAGTGAATAATGAAAAAAGTTAAAAGAAGAGAGAGAGAAAAAAAAGAATGCAATAAAGTGAAATACAATAAAAGGTGGTATGCTTGTATTCCCAACTGGGTAGCTGAGGTATTTACTCAACGAGCAGCACCTGCTCAGCCATCATAGTGATCTGAGCCCCACCTACACAAACTCCAGAGATACTGTAACTTTGTACACAACTTCTTCGAATTTTCAATACCTCCAGCTACTTTACAAGCATCCATGACTTCCACTCTGTTACCACCATGGCAACAGGGTTGCCTGTGCCCTGGGCACCAGTGCCATTACCACACCAGATCCCATAGTTGTAGACCTTTCATGTATTCTTTTGCCTTATGCTTCAGCTACATAGCTGCTCAAAAGACACCCCTCATGGGACACTGTTGTCACTGTTGCTGCAAATGAACCCAAAAGACAGATTCTGTGCCAAGGAAAATCTCCCCAGCCACAACATCCCCAGTGGGAGAAAAACAGATTGGGAGAACTTTAGCAGCCAGCATCACCAAATATATCAACGGTCATTGTCACCATTGAAGATATCCAGAGTTGGCCACTAAAGCTCCCTGCAATCTTTACCAAAACAACCTCAGCTGACAAGAAGCACAGATATACTACACAGTTGACACCCTCACCAGTGCTCAAGAGTAAATGTCCTTGCACTTCTCTCCTGGAGGAAGGTTTTTCCATAGTGAAACTAGCCTAAACATGCAAAATGTGATTTTTTTTTTTTTTTGCAGTTTTTGTCAGGGGCTGGATTTGAATCCACCACCTCTGGCATATGGCACCAGTGGCCTACGCCTTTGAGCCATAGGTGCTGCCCCAAAATATGATTTTTGTAACAAATACACAGACAGCAACACAGGCAATGAGAATTATGAGAAACAAAGAAGATATAATACCATCAAAAGAACATAATAATCTACTACTATCTAATTAAAAGAAAGGGAGATATACAAATTGTCTGACAAAAAAATCAAAGTAATATTTTAAGGATGCTTTGTTAACTTCAAGAGGATAGAAAGAAATAATTCAATTAAATCACAAAAATGCCAAGTGACCAAAAAACTTAACAGAGAAATTAAAATCATTTAAAATAGCAAGAAACAAATTATAGAACTAAAAATTACAATGAAATGAAATCCTATAGAAAGCATCAACAACAGAATTGACCAAACAGAAGAAAGAATGTACTAATGTAAGGACACACTATTTGAAAACACAGCACAAGTAAAAGAAAGAAAATACAAAATAAAATAGAATGAAGAAAATTTGTGGGATTTATAGAACAATATATCAACAGAGTAAATTTTCAAATCACAGAAATTTAAGAAGTAAAAAAGATAAAAGGATATAAATCTTATTTAAAGGAATAAGGGTAACACTTTCCAAACCCGTAGAGAAATGGAAATATTCAGATATAGGAAAGTCAAATGTTTCCAGTCAGATTAAGTCCAAACAAGACTACACAAAGACATATTAAAATTTTCAAAAGGCAAAGAGTGAAAAGAAGCTTCTGAAAGCAGCAAGTGAAAAGAAGGAAATAAAACATAAAAGACTTGCAATAAAGCCAGCAGCAGACTTCTCAGTAGAAACCTTACAGGTCAAGTGAGAGTGGGATAATATTCAAAGTACAAAATTAAAACAAAAAACCCCAAAACCTTCTAAACAAAAATACTGCTCAGCCAAAGTACCCTTTATAAACAGATAATAGTCCCCAGATTAAAAAAAAAAAAAAAAAAAAAACAGGGAATTTGCCATCCCCAGACAAATCTTCTAAGCAATATTAATGAGAGTTCTTCAAGGTAAAAGACAAAGATACTAACTAGTAATATGGAAATAGAAGCAAAAACTCACTGATAAAAGGACATAGTCAAATTTAGAATTTTCAAGGACTGTAGTGGTAGTATAAAAATCAATTATATCTTTATGAAGGTTTAAAATACAAACATTGTAAAAATAATAACAGCTACAATAGTTTGTTGAGAAATATATGATACAAAAATATGTAAATTGTGATATTGAAAACATGTAATGCAGAAGAGATGGAGTAAAAGTGTAGGATTGTTTTATGTAATCACAGTAAGTAATTATTAGCTAAAATAGCTTGCTACAACTATAAGATGTTTTGTGTAACATCTTATTAAAACTGCAAAGCAAAAACCTATTATAGACACACAGATTATAAAAAATAAA
>CAUYQV010046182.1:0-10411 GCA_963574575.1 Galagoides demidoff
TTTTTTTTTTGAGACAAAGTCTCAAGCTGTCGCCCTGGGTAAAGTGCCGTGGTGTTACAGCTCACAACAACCTCAAACTCTTGGGCTTAAGCAATCCTCTTTCCTCAGTCTCCCAAGTAGCTGGGACTATCGGTGCCCACCACAATGCCCGGCCATTTTTTTTTTTTTTTTTGACCGGCCATTTTTTTTGTTGCAATTGTCATTGTTTTAGCCGGCTCAGGCTGGGATCAAACCTGCCAACTTCGGTGTATGTGGCCAGCGCTCTACCCACTGAGCTATAGGGGTGCCGCCCCCATCTTGGTTTTTTTTTTGGTATTTAATTAAATCATAGCAGTGTACATTAATACTATCATGGGGTACAGTGTACTGTTTCTGTAACTGTTGTTTGAAAAAAAATCAATGAAATCAAACACTAAGGGAACATAGTGGAAGGATTATAATTGTATAGAATTACATAGAATCTGATAAAACATTCATAAAATTAAGAAAAGCTGTAGAGGTTGAAATAGGCCATCAATTATAAATATAGTTCTTTTGTGGATTGTTTAGAAGGAATATGTTCTTTGATTTGCATTTCTCTAGAACTTGCCGTGATCACTGCAGTCTCAACTCTTGAGCTCCTGAGTAGCTGAACTCCAGACACATGCCAACGCACTCTGTTTTTATTTTTCCCTACAATTTTTGATCTGCTTTTGTCGAAAATTGCTATATATAGTAGTCATT
Source organism: Galagoides demidoff (assembly GCA_963574575.1). Taxonomy (NCBI): domain Eukaryota; kingdom Metazoa; phylum Chordata; class Mammalia; order Primates; family Galagidae; genus Galagoides; species Galagoides demidoff. The sequence goes on from CAUYQV010046182.1 coordinate 724, forward strand.
AGGCACATGCAGTTATTTAAATTGAGGTGTTACACTCAAACTATCAGAGATCTATTTGCTTGGTTTTTCTCAGAATTGAAGTTGACCTATTTGACTCGTCTTTAGTTGATCATAACTATATTAGCCTCTCTGGCATATTCAGGATGGCTCATGTACAAAGGGACCAGTATATACAAGATCTTGTCTCCTGAGTTTCTTTACCTATTTGCCCATTGTGTTTCTGGTTACTGCTCGCTCACAGTCTGGTCACATTTACCCCTGTGGCAAATTCCAACTGCAGGCTGACTTCAGGTGTACTTCCTTTTCTACTGAGAAAGATAAAAAATATTTTTCTCTTTTTCTTTTTTTTTGAGACAGAGCCTCAAGCTGTACCCGTGGGTAGAATGCTGTAGCATCTCCAGCAACCTCCAACTGCTGGGCTCAGGCGAGTCTCTTGTCTCAGCCTCCCAAGTAGCTAGGACCACAGGCACCCACCACAACACCTGGCTATTTTTTGGTTGCAGCTGTCATTGTTGTTTGGCGGGGCCGGGCTGGATTTGAACCCGCCACCTTAGGTGTATGTGGCTGGCCTCTCAGCCACTTGAGCCACAGGCGCCCAGCCATTTTTTTTTTTTTTTAATGTCTGACACAGAAAAAGAAAAGTTTTTTTAGGCCAGGTGTGGTGGCTTACATGTGTAATTCTAGCACTCTAGGAGGCTGAGGAGGGTGGATTGCCTGCCTTCACAGGTTCAAGACCAGCCTGAGCCGGAGCAAGACCCTGTCTATAAAAATAGCCAGGCCTCAGCTACTCCGGAGGCCGGGGCAAGAGAATTGCTTAAGACCAAGAGTTTGAGGTTGCTTATCTCAGGTGACAAAGTGAGACTGTCTTAAAAAAGAAAAAAGAAAGAAAGAAAAGTTTTCTTAATCCAACCAGAAAGAGAATTTCTTGATGGGAACATTTTATTACATTAGGAAGTTGAACATAAATTTATAGGCTATAGTTACAGCTTAACTAAAAATGAACTGGGATGAGAGTAAATGGCACCTTTCAGAGGATATCTTACTCCTTTCTCTTCACTTCTGTCTAGATCAGCAGTTCTCAACCTGTGGGTCTTGACCCACAGGAACTGTATTAAAGGTCCGTGGCATTAGGAAGGTTGAGAAACCACTGGTCTAGATTAAATGTTAAGAATGGGAAAGTGTCAGACCCTAGACAGATTTTAGTTGTATCAGCTTTCCCATCTGTTGAGAGCAGCACCAGGTTCTCCCAGGGTGATTTAGCTCAGGGGCCTTAGAATTTCCTGATTTTTTTTTTTTTTTTTTTTTTTTTGCAGTTTTTGGCCCGGGCTGGGTTTGAACCCGCCACCTCTGGCATATGGGGCAGGCATCCTACTCCTTTGAGCCACAGGCACTGCCTGCTGCCTGAATTTCCTGTTCTGTAATTGGTTTGGACCTCTTATAAGGTCTTGCTGTGGCCAGTGGAAGAGGAAATACTCCCCAAAGTCCCTTCCTGCCCCACTTTATGAAAGTTTTTTGTGAAGGCCTCAGAAACAGTCTGTTAGGTTAAAGCATTGAAGTCTTATGAAAGTCTTATGACCTAAGTTCTCAGGTAGGCGAACATAAGATAAATTCACTAAACTTAGATTTTTTTTTTTTTTTGAGACAGCCTCACCCTGTTGCCCAGGCTAGGCAACAGTCTAGCTAACAGCAAATCCTCCTGCCTCTGTCTCCCAAATAGGTGGGACCACAGGCACCTGGCATCGCACCTGGCTAATTTTTCTATTTTTAGTAGAGACACTGTCTTGCTCTTGCTCAGGCTGGTCTTGAACTCTTGAGTTCAAGCAATCCTTCCCTCAGCCTCCCAGAGTGCTAGGATTACAGGGGTGAGCCACTGTGTCAGGCCAAATTTAGATTTTAAAGCACTTTCATAAATCAGTTTTGTCCTTAATATATATATATATTAATCTTTTCATAAATACCTTAAGTGATTAAGAAGTCAGGGTGGCTTATTTTGAACAACTGCAAAGCATAAACAAACTTAAGTTGTAACTTCATTGAAATGCCCTACAGAACTTTTCATTTTTATAACTTCCTAATTTAAATTCTTGGTGGTTGAACAAGTCAGCAAGTATAAAGTTTGAATTCTTGCAGTATTTTCTTTGACAGGTTTTGATGGATTGTGGTTCTGCTTAGTGTTTGTACTTATTTCACCTGACTTTATTGAAAGAATACAGTTTTGTTTTTTTGTTTTTTTTTGAGACAGAGGCTCAAGCTGTCACCCTAGGTAATGTTCTGTGGCATCACAGCTCACAGCCACCTCCAACTCTTGGATTTAAGCAGTTCTCTTGCCTCCACCTCACAAGTAGCTGGGACCACAGGCGCCCGCCACAACGCCTGGCTATTTTTTGGTTGCAGCCATCATTGTTGTTTGGCGGGCCTGGGCTGGATTTGAACCCTCCACCTTAGGTGTATGTGGCTGGCGCCCTAGCCACTTGAGCCCCAGGCGCCGAGCCAAGAGTACAGTTTCTTATAAACTATCATGTAGTTTCAGAGACATGTTGGCAGCTTTTTAGTAGCAGTATTCCTAGGAATTCTGTATTCTATGCCAGAATCTGCAGAGAAATTTTGTTGTGTTAATAATCCCCACTTACCCTGACATTTCACTGTGTTTCTCTCATTCTGCAACAATCCTGGGAGGGCTCCCTATTCCTCTCCTACCAACAGAAGATGTGATCTCTATCTCATTTTTTTGGTTGGGTTTGATCCAAGTATCTAGGGCTATCTTTTCCTATCCAGTGAAGATAGAAAAGAACTAAAGGTAGGGCAAGTGCCTCTGGCTCAGTGGGTAGGGCGCCGGCCCCATATACTGAGGGTGGCAGGTTCAAAACCGGCCCCAGCCAAACTGCACCAAAAAAAAATAGCCCGGCGTTCTGGCAGGTGCCTGTAGTCCCAGCTACTCAGGAGGCTGAGGCAAGAGATTTGCCTAAGCCCAGGAGTCGGAGGTTGCTGTGAGCTGTGATGCCACAGCAGTCTACCAAAGGCAATAAAGTAAGACTCTGTCTCTAAAATAAATAAAATAAAATAAAATAAAATAAGAACTAAAGGTAGATGTCTATATTTGGGGGTTTGGGGGAGCAGTGGGAAGGAGTGAAGTCTTAGAAGAGCAAAACTATTACTAAGTATGGTACTTAGGTCATAAGGACTCTGATTCTATTAGAGTCTGCGTTAAGTTTTCTTCTTTAGAGTGTAATGTTTAATGCAGTCTTTAAGCATACTGAAAAAAATTCTTGCTCCAGTGTTCAGAGAGCTTTGAAGGAATACTCAAGTTATGGTCATATATCTTTATTTTGCTCTATTAACTGAGTGCCCTTAGGTGATTTCTTAACTCCTCTGACCCTAATATCCTTCGTAATATTGAGAGTGCTAGCTAGTATCTTCCTCAAAGTTACATGAGAATTAAATCATATGTGCTTTGGACTTTTAATGCTACCTCATTTATTCAGTATTAGTTGTTGTTATTATTATCATTATCTGAGAGCTGTCTCTAGCTTTGTTGCCCTACCAGAAAAAAAGATGGGGGTGCTGATTTTAGTTAAGTAGTTTTCTGACATAAGTTATCAGATATTCATTTTGTCCCCAAGCTCTCTAATTTATCATTGGGATATATGTAAGGAAAGGTCAAAACTTGTTTAAGAATCCCTTATTCATATATTTGGGGGTTTTTTGTTTATTTTTTGGAGACAGAGTCTCGCTTTGTCACCCATGGTAGAGTGCTGTGGCATCATAGCTCACAGCAATCTCAAACTCCTGGGTTCCAGCAAGTCTCTTGCTTCATTCTCCTGAGTAGCTGGGACTAAGGGACCTGCCACAACGCCTGGCTATTTTTTAGAGACGAGGTCTCATTCTAGCGCAGGTTGGGCCTAACAGTTTGACTTACTGCAGGTCTCTAACCCACAGGCAGTCCACCTTCCTCACCCTCCCAAGTGCTAGGATTATAGTTGTGAACCACCAAGCCCGGCCTTTTTAAATTCAAATTAATATGAGGGTATAATTTTTAGGTTACACTGTTCTACATTCCAGGGCAAAGTTCCATGTGTAGAAGAGCCCCTCACCCGTACACCCTCACAATGTGCACATTAGGTAAGATCCCGCCTCATGCCCTCCCTCCTTCTACCATATGTTCTCCTCCTTCCCGCTTCTCTCTACCCATCACACTGGACTATATTAATGTTTTATAGTTATTATGAACATGTAATTGTTGATATATTGATTTCATATTAGTATGGAGTACATTGGATATTTATTTTTACATTCTTGCGATACTTTAAGAAGAATGTATTTCAACTCTATCCAGGTAAATGTAAAAGATGTAAAGTCTCTCTTCGTTTTTTATTTTTTTTTTTTTTTTTGAGACAGAGTCTCACTTTCTTGCCCTTGGTAGACTGCCATGGCGTCACAGCTCACAGCAACCTCAAACTGTTAGGCTCAAGCAATTCTCTTGCCTCAGCCTCCTGAGTAGCTGGGACTACAGGGGCCCACCACAACGCCCAGCTATTTTTATGTTTTTGTTGCAGTTTGGCTGGGGCTAGGTTTGAACCTGCCACCCTCTGTATATGGGGCCAGCACCCTACTCATTGAGTCACAGGAGCCACCCAGGTCTCCATCTTTTTTAATGGCTGAATAATATTTCATAGTATCCATATGTCACATTTGTTGATCTATTCATGGGTTGATGGGCAATTAGATTGCTTCCGCCACTTGGCAGAAATGATGGTTAGATACCACAAAGTAGATGGCAGTGCCTTAACCATATGTGTATCATCAGGCCCGAGGGCCTTTTCCATCCTCATCAAGGGCTAACCTTCTGTCCTTTCATACAACACTGTTTGTTTTTTTAAGTCAGAGACTTACTGTTTGCCCTGAGTAGCGTGCCTTAGCATCATCATAGCATACAGGAACCTCAAACTGTTATGCTCAAGCAATTCTCTTGCCTCGGCTTCCCAAGTAGCTGGGACTACAGGCGCCCGCCAGAATGTCTGGCTATTTTTTGGTTGCAGTTTGGTCGGGGCCAGGTTCGAACATGCCACCCTCAGTATATGGGGCTGGCGCCCTATTCACTGGGACATAGGCGCCATCCAATAATACAGTTCTGTATAATTGTCTTTTTAATCAGCTATGGGAAGAAAAGAGAAAAATACCTTTACCTATGTAATTACCTTTACTGCCACTCTTTATATTCCTTCATATGGATTCCAGTTACTATCTGATATCATTTCTTTTTCAGCCTGAAGGGCTTTCTTTAGTATTTCTTTTTTTTCTTTTTTTGCAATTTTTGGCCAGGGCTGAGTTTGAACCCGCCACCTCCAGCATATGGGGCCGGTGCCCTACTCCTTGAGCCACAGGCACCGCCCCTTTTAGTATTTCTTGTAAGGTAGGTCTGCTAACTATGAAACTTTGAAGTCTTTGTTCATCTGGGAATGTCTTATATTTGATGTCTTATATCTGTGGATATATTACTTTTCTGTTGCTGTATTAAAAATGACAAATGGGGTGGGTACGGTCACTCACACCTATAATCATAGTACTCTGAGAGGCCGAGGCAGATGGATTGCCTGAGCTTAAAGGTTTGAGACCAGCCTGAGACAGAGCCAGACCTTGTTTCTAAAAAAGAAAAAAAAGAAATAGCAGGCGCCTATACTCCCAGCAACTCAGCTACTCAGGAGGTTGAGGAAAGAAAATTGCTTAAGCCCAAGAGTTTGAGGTTGCTGTGAGCTACAATGCCAGGACTCTTTACTGAGGGCAACAAAGTAAGACTCTGTCTCAAAAAAAAAAAAAAAAAAAAAATCAAAAATGGACTAGGTGCGATGGCTTATGCCTATAATTTCAGCACTTTGGGAAGCTAAAGCAGTATTATCCTTTGAACCTAGTAGTTGAAGGTTACAGACCACTGCACTTCAGCCTGGATGACAAAGTGAGATCTTATCTTTTTTTTTTTTTTTTTTGGAGACAGTCTCACTGTGTTGCGCTGCGTAGAGTACTGTGATGTCACAGCTCACACAACCTCAAACTCCTTTGGGCTTAAGCGATTCTCTTGCCTCAGCCTCCCAAGTAGCTGGGACTACAGGTGCCTGCCACAAAGCCTGGCTATTTTTTGTTGCAGTTGTCATTGATGTGTAGCTGGCATGGGCCAGGTTGGAACCCACCACCCTCACTGCATTGGTCAGCACCATAACCACTGTGCTATGGGCCTTGCCCTTGTCTTTTTCTTTCTTTCTTTTTTTTTTTTCTTTCAGACAAAGTCTCACTTTGTCACCCTTGGTAGAGTGCTCTGACATCATAGCTCACAGCAACCGTAAACTCTTGGGCTCAAGCGATTCTTTTGCCTTAGCCTCCTAAATAGCTGGGGCTATAGGCACTTACCACAACACCCGGCTACTTTTAGAGACGGGGTCACACTCTTGCTCAGGTTGGTCTTAAAAGGTGACCTCAAGCAGTACACCCTCCCCAACCTCCCAGGGTGCTAGGGTTACAAGTGTTAGTCACCATGCCAGGCCAAGATCTTATCTTTAGAGAAAAAAAAAAAATATTGCAGATGTAGCACTTAAAATACCACCACATATCCCTCCAGTTTTTTTTTTTTTCCAGAGTCTCACTGTTTTGCCCTCGGTAGAGTGCTATGGGGTTAACAGGTAACAGCAACCTCCAACTCTTGGGCTTAAGTGATTCTTTTGCCTCAGTCTCCCAAGTAGCTGGGACTATAGGCACCCAGCACAATGCCCAGGTCTTTTCTTGTTGCAGTTGTCATTGTTTAGCTGGCCCAGGCTGGGCTGGAATCTGCCAGCTTTGGTGCATGTGGCTGGTGCTGTAACCACTGTGCTATAGGCGCTGAGCCTATCTTTCCAATTTTTCTAAGTGAGGAGTATGAGTATGAGTACCTGAGTCTTTGCTCAGAGTGTCATAATGCCTTCAGTCAAAGGGTTGGCCAAGGTTGTGGTTTCATCTGAGGCTGACATGTTCTCTTCCAGGCTTATGTAGTTGAGGGGAGAAGTAATCTTGAATCTGTAAAATTTATAGCAGTCTTCTTAAAACATAGAAAAATCTCAGGTGGCACCTGTGGCTCAGTGGGTAGGGCGCCAGCCCCATATACCAAGGGTGACAGGTTCAAACCCAGCCCCAGCCAAACTGCAACAAACAATAGCTGGACGTTGTGGCGGGCTCCTGTAGTCCCAGCTATTGGGGAGGCTGAGGCAAGAGAATCACCTAAGCCTAGGAGTTGGAGGTTGCTGTGAACTGTGATGACACGGCACTCTACTGAGGGCAACAAAGTAAGACTCTGTCTCTAAAAAAAAAAAAGAATAGAAAAATCTCTTACAGGGAAGACTAATACCTGTTGTTAAGGGGCTTGCCACATTTTTAAGACTGCTAACAGGAATCTCTCTTTGGTGAATTCAAAGTCATCCTGATTAGTGACTCTAGTTACATTTGTAAAATCCCTACATCTTTGCTCTACTGATAGTCCTCCAGGTGCAAACATCCAACATACATACACCTCCCACTTAAAAGACTATTACAATGATTGTCTGTGTTACAAATATCCAAATGATGTATAACTTGTACTTCCAAAAGGAGGCTATTACAGGTAATAGGTAAATGTACCTATTCAAACTTCCATACAAATTCAACTTACGAACAAACCTGTGGACCGAATGCAGTGGCTTATGCCTATAATCCTAGCACTCAGGGAGGCCACAGGGGGTGGATTGCTTGGGCTCAGGAGTTTGAGACCAGCTTGAGCAAGAGCGAGACCCCATCTCTACTAAATATAGAAAAATTAGCCAGGTGTTGTGGCAGACACCTGTAGTCCCAGCTACTCAAGAGGCCAATGACATTCTACCTGGGACTACAGAGTGAGATTCTGTCTCTAGAAAATAAAAAAAAAAAAAAAAAAAATGACAAACATATGGAATCTATCTCAAATGTAACCTGGAGGCTGCCTATATATTGTGACCTAATCATGGATATGACATCCATCATACTGTGTTTCCCTGAAAATAAGACACTGTCTTAATATTTATTTTTTCTCAGAAAGACACTAGGGTTTATTTTCAGGGGGTGTCTTATTTTTATTAAGTATAATACAATAATCTACATTTATTCAAATATAGTTAAGTCATCTTCAGGAACCTGACAGGGGGAGCTGACCTTGTTGGTGGGGCTGGCGCTAGTGATGCAGGAACTCCATTCCCTTAGCCATTTCTATGTGTGCAATGGGATACCTGCAACAGTGGTTACCACGTGCCCATCCGTGCAAGTGGGACGTGCACAGCCTTCTTGTCATTTTCTCAGTTATTGTTTTAAAACGTTCATATTCTACTCTTAGAAAGATTCACTTGTACCCTTGGAGAAAGGAGCTATGGCAGATAAAAGGTATTCTAGTCTTCCTTACTGCTCCTCACGGAAATGCACGGTGTGGCTATGCAGATACGCTGCATAGCCAGGCCCATCACTAGGTCTTATTATCAGGGTAGGTCTTATATTTAACAAATGCATAGAAATCCTACTAGGGCTTATTTTTTGGGTAGGTCTTATATTTGGGGAAACACGGTATTAGTAGGCTTCACCCACACTCAGTTTGGGCACTGTCTTAGAATTCTGTCCACCACACTGGATATGGAATTTTTAATTTTTTTTTTTTTTTGAGACAGAGGCTCAAGCTGTCACCCTAGGTAGAGTGCTGTGGCATCACAGCTCACAGCAACCTCCAACTCTTGGGTTTAAGCAGTTCTCTTGCCTCAGCCTCTCAAGTAGCTAGGACTACAGGCACCTGCCACAATGCCTGGCTATTTTTTGGTTGCAGCCGTCATTGTTGTTTGGCAGGCCTAGACTGGATTCGAACCTGCCAGCTCTGGTGTGTGTGGCTGGCGCCTTATTTTCTACCTAAGAGTTCATCAGATTCCTTGGAAGTATAGATTAAAGGTCTTAGTCAAGTTCAGGAAGGCTTTAGTCATTATCGTTTCTTTTTCTCATTGTGGGGATACCATTGCACTTGTGTTGATAAACCTGATGGTTTCCCACAGTTCTCTGAGGCTCTCTGTTCATTCTTCATTTTTTTTCTTTCTGTTCTTTAGAATGGACAATTTCTTGATCTGTCTTCACGTTTCCTGATTCTTTGCCAGTTTGAATCTGCTGTTGAAACCCTTCAGTGAGTTTTTCATTTCAGTTATACTTTTCAACTCCAGAATTCCAAATGGGTGGTTCTTTGTAATCTCTCTTTTTTTTTTTTATTGAATGGTAACTATGTACATTAATGCACTTCTAGGGTACAGTGTGGGGTTTTCACATGCAATCTGAAATGCTTCCATCAAACTGGTCAACACAGCCTTCTTGTCATTTTCTCAGTTATTGTTTTAAAACGTTCATATTCTACTCTTAGAAAGATTCACTTGTACCCCTGTAAGATAAACCTCAGAAGTGATCCCTCCAATCCCCCTCCCTCTACCCATTCCCCCTCCCCATATTCTTAGGCTATTTGGTTATAGCTTTCATATAAAAGGTATAAATTAGTTTGATAATAGGGGTGTGTACATTGGATACTTTTTCCTCCATTCTTGTGATACTTTGCTCAGAAGAACATTCTCCAGCTCCATCCATGTGAACATGAAGGACGTAAAGTCTCCATCCTTCTTAATGGCTGCATAGTATTCCATGG
>CAUYQV010046184.1:0-27382 GCA_963574575.1 Galagoides demidoff
ACTTCCAACTCCTGGGCTCAAGCGAGTCTCCTGCCTCCGCCTCCCAAGTAGCTGGTACCACAGGTGCCCGCCACAACGCCCGGCCATTTTTTGGTTGCAGCCATCATTGTTGTTTGGCGGGCCCGGGCTGGGGATTCGAACCCGCCACCTTAGGTGTATGTGGCTGGCGCCTTAGCCGCTTGATCACACATTTCTTAAAAAGCTTATGAAAAACAATCTCAAAAATTTCTTCTTGAAAATTTCTCCCCTTGACCATCCTTTTGCCCTCTCTTAACCCCAGTCCTTCCTCTCTCTTTCTCTCAGTCTTTTGATCCTTCTGCTATCAAACTTCTCCCACAGGATGACAGCCACTGACCCCAGTTTCCTCCTTACTTCTTGGCAGTCTGGGTGTTGATCCCTTTGCTCTGGGCCACTCTCTTGATTTAAGGTCTTGCTGGTAGTGTGACACTCGCCACATATCTGAAGCAGAATGGTAAAAGGGAAGGACCATAGGCTTCGGTGTCAGACCATCCTGGTTTTAGACCCTTGTTGAAACCTGTGTGATCGAAGCTCCCTCCTCTTCCTCTCTGAGCCTTCTTCCCCTCATCTGCACAGTGGGGTAACTACCTACTTGTGAGGTATAATCAAGGCAGGAACTTACTGAGCACTTACACTGTGTCAGCTACTATTCTAACAGCTAGGCTTGGATCATCTCATTTAGTAATCACAACAAATATATGAGATACGTATAATCACTTCTCCTGTGTTACTGATGAGAATATTGAGCCCCAGGGTGGTGAAGTAACTAACAAGTCACACAACTATAAGAGCGGAGTCAGGATTTGAACCCAGGTAGTCTGATGCTTCCTACTGGCTGTGCTGCCTCCAGTGATGTTTGCCAGGGTTGATGCCCTGAACTTCTTTTGAAGCACAGCAAGTGCTTTTAAAAGGTTACAACATAGGCTTGGCTCCCGTAGCTCAGTGAGTAGGGCTCCAGACACATACACTGAGGTTGGCAGGTTCAAGCCTGGCCTGGGCCTGCTAAACAACAATAACAACTGCAATCAAAAAATAGCTGGGCATTGTGGTGGGCGCCTCTAGTCTCAGCTACTTGGGAAGCTGAGGCAAGAGAATCACTTAAGCTCAAGAGTTTGAGGTTGTTGTGAACTATGATGCCATAGCACTCTATGGAGGGCAACTTCATCTTAAAAAAAAAAAAAAGGTTACAACATAGAGTAAAAAGAGCATAGATGTTGGAGCCTAAGAAATCTGGGCTTAAATATTGGCTCTGTCACTTAACTAGCTGAGAGATTTATGAAAAACCGCTTAATCCTTCTTGCTAATCTTCTATATCTGTAAAACTGACATTGTTCTGACTTTCTTCAGGTCTTTAATAATAAGCAACTATAATCATATATCTGAGACACTCATCGTAGTGTATGGCTCATAGTAAACATTTGACAAATGGCAATTTTAAAATTAGGGTAGGAAGTGAGATCAGAACACAATAAATATTATTATAAGGCTAAACTTCTATTGTCTCAGCCAAGAACAAAAGTAAAAATTCTTACCATGAGTTTACGGATCCTAGATTCATATCCAAACTACTGTCTTACCCTTCATACCAATGACTTCCTAGAAAGACCCCTTTACTTTAGAAGGGAGGCTGTCTTCCCCCTGGGCCCTGCTTGGTCCTACCAGTGGGCATTTATAAAGTGGGTTCCAATATAGGGATGGGAACCCTGCATCCCAAATTTTCTAGGGCAATCTGATCTTCTTCCTTATCAAACTGTATGGCAAGCAAAGTGTCACGATTTGGGAGTCAGAAAACAGCATCACCGAAAATATAGGCTGTCACTTGTTTTTTTGCTTGCTGCATCTTGGCAAATAAAAAGCAATTCTAGGCTATCATTTGTGCCCAGATTATAACATTTTAAAAAGAACAACAAAATGAACTTAGGACCTATGCCTGCTGCCATGTTGTTAGCCTGCCCTTTCTTTCATAAAATATTTTGGCAGGTATAGAGGAGCAGCTAGTCTAAGAACGGTAGGCTGATCTAGCAAGGCTATATCCCAAGGACTTACTGCACTGACATCTCGACAGCCCTGTAGATCTTTCACTTGATATTGGCCTCTCTGATTGAATATTTTTCATCTATACCCTTCAGATACGAGTAGACGATGATTGTTACATTCACGTGAAAGTATTCCAAAGTCTTCCTTATCAAAATCAGGAGTTGACGCTTACTGGTTACCAGACTGACAAAAGCAAGGAAGATGAGCTGACTGGCTTTTAGCAGCATGTTCCCAAAGTGATCTGGTTCCTTCCACCGGCTATGGAGAAATGATCCTTGTTAATAATCTTAACAAGGGATTGGGATCCCAACCAGAAATGATCCTTGTTAATAATAATAAAATATGCCCATCAATAAAGAAGAATTCCTTTTCAAATACCTTATTTCTTGAATTATTTCTCATTATTATATTATATAAAAATTACCTTTTCTTTCTCAAAATCAGTAGTATGTATAATGCTTGGTATTTTTCATCATTTTTTATCTCACGGCACATTTGAACCTATAGTTAAATTTCTGCAGCATATTTCAATTACATTGATTTAAAAGGGAGTAAAAAGAAAAGAACATACTTACTGTGCTTTGAACTTCTTTTGAAAATAACTTAATTAACAATCTTTAAAAATTTTCATGGCACACCAGTGCACCACTGCACGCTGGTTGAAAATCACTGCTTTACAGTATAAATTCTCTGTAAATTGATGTCAGTTGGAAATTGTACAAAAATTAGGCCTAATGCAAATGGCTAAAGGATACTACAACCTCCTCCACAGGCAGGCCGAATCATGGACTCCATCAATCAATCTTCTTGTTCTCTGTGGCTGCTGAGACCCCCAAATATCCCAGGTTCAATGAATTTAACATCTACACTCTACTAACAGGTGCTCAGAATTCATTCCCTCAGCTATTCCAACCCCTGAAGCAGACAAGGAAGTGAGAGTTAAAACAGTGGTTGTTTTTTATAACCACTGCTAGCTCTTAATGGTTCATAATAGAGAAACTGTTCTGTTCATCGGCCTTCAGGTACCAGCACGTAAACAGTCAGTAATTGAAAAATATCTCCACTGGCTAGCCAGTATTAATGCTATGGCACTCTTATGTCTGTGAGCAGCAATAACCACAGGCAATCCCACTGACCTGGTAATAATGTAACCAGCTCTGTCAACAAATTTCAAGGACCCTATGTGTTTTTTTATAATCCCCCCCTTAACTATTTGTTGTTGTTTTTTTTATACAGAGTCTCAAGCTGTTGCCCTGGGTAAAGTGCCATGGGATCACAGCTCACAGCAACCTCCTACTCTTGGGCTCAAGTGATTCTCTTGCCTCGGTTTTTCTATTTTAAGTAGAGATGGGGTCTCACTTTTTGCTCAGGCTTGTCTCCAACCTGTGAGCTCAAGCTATCTACCCACCTCTGCCTCCCAGAGTGCAGGGATTACAGGTGTGAGCCACCGTGCCCACCCTACTATTTGACCTTTTTGAGTTATTTCCCAGAAATGGAAAATTTCTGCAGGACAAAGGCCCCCGGGCAACCTCCTGACCCATCCATCCTCCACGACCTGCACATAGCCTCTCCAGGAGACAGAGTCAAGGCTGCTGCTTCTGTGTTCCTGACAGATGTTTTTTGTCTTTTGTATTAAAAAAGTCGAATTCTTCCTTAGGACTTCTCAGTGTTTCAATAATTGGCTCCCTGTGCAGCAAGTAACAAGACCTAGGCTGGACCCTTTTGGGGTTTGGTAATTCTAAGAATCCTTTTCTGAGTATTACACACATACATACAGTTATATACACAGAGCTATTAAAGATACAATAAATTCCAGAATTCAGATGATTAGATTTATGTTATCCTCATTTTGGTATGAAAACTCTGAATATATTACAGGTTTAAGAATTAATCCAATAACAGAAGAACCTATGCAAAAAAAGTCATGCACTACATAACATTTTACTCAAAATGGATCACATGTATGACAATGGTCTCATAAAATTATACTGAAGCTGAAAAATTCCTGTCACCTAGTGACATCAGAGCTGTTATAATGTGTAATTAAACCCACTGCACCACCAGTCATATAGAAATGTAGCATATACAATTATATATGTGTAGAGTACGTAATACTTAATGATAAATGCCTGTTACTGGTTTATGTATTTATTATACTTTTCATTTTAGAATGTACTCCTACTACTTATAAAAAAAAAAAGTTAACTGTAAAACGGCCTCAGGCAGGTCCTTTGGGGATTATTCCAGAGGAAGGCCTTGTCATCACAGGAGATGACAGCTCCTGTGGGGGGACAATATGAGGAGGTAGAAGACAGTGGCATTGATGAACCTGACCCTGTGTAAGCATAGGTTGGTTTGTGTCTTCATTTTTAACAAAAATGGTTAAAAAGTAAAAAAATTAAAAGGTTAAAGATAGAAAAAAGCTTATAGAATAAGAACATAAGCAAGAAAAATACTTTTGTCCAGCTATACAATGTGTTTATGTTTTAAGCTAAGTGCTATTATAAGAGCCAAAATGTTTAAAACATTTAAAAGTTTATAAAGGAAAAACATTACAATAAGCTAAAAATAATTTATTGTTAAAGAAAGAAAAAAAGTTTTATACATTTCATGTAGCCTAAGTGTACAGTGTTTATAAAGCCGGTAGCCGTGTTCTGTGACGTCCTAAGCCTTCCCGTTCACTCACCCCTCACTCACTGACTCATCCACAGCAACTTCCAGTCCAGTCATGGTAAGTGCCCTATACAGGTAGACAACTTTTTGTCTTTTATCTTTTACTATGTTTAGACATACAAATACTTACTGTGGTGTGGCAATTTCCTGCAGGATTTAGTACACATGTTGCAAAAGTTTATGGTCTAGGAGCCACAGCCTAGGCCATGTAGCCTAAGTGTGTAGCAGGCTATAGGATCTAGGTTTGTATCAGGTTGGTATGAAAGTAATTGTGGTTTTTGTATTGTTCATACTGGAATACATTCTTAAATAAATGCGGTTATGTTACACATTGTTTTAATGTGCACTTCTTGCTTTAGGTGTTTTTGCTAATGACTTATTACTTGTTGTTTGTTTTTTATCTATTTTGGACTATGTTAATGATGGCAGACAAAAAGCAAATTCGAGCAATTTTCTTTTCTTTTTTGAGACAGAGTCTGACTGTGTCACCCTTGGTAGAGTGCTGTGGTGGCATCACAGATCACAGCAACCTCAAACACTTGGGCTCAAGTGATTCTCTTGCCTCAGCCTCCCAAGTAGCTGGGACCAGAGGTGTCTGCCACAGTGCCCAACTATCTTTTGTTGCAGTTTGGCCGGGCCAAGCTCAAACGTGTTACCCTTGGCAATTGCGGCCAGTGCCCCACCCACTGGGCACCGCCCAAGGCCAAGCTATTTTTTAAAAGATGGGGTCTTGCTCTTGCTCAGGCTGGTCTTGAAATCGTGAGCTCAGGCAAGCTGTCCGCCTTGGCCTCCCAGAGTGCTAGGATTACAGGCGTGAGACACTGCCTGGCTGGACGATTTTCTTGTTCGAGTTCAAAATGGGTTGTAAAGCAGTGGAGACAACTCAAAACATCAGCAGTGCATTTGCCCCAGGTACTGCTAATATAAAGTACAGTGGTGATTCAAGAAGTTTTGTAAAGGAGACAAGAGCCTTGAAGATGAGGATTGTAGTTGGAAGTCAACAACAACCGAGAGCAGTCATCAAAGCTGATCCTCTGACAACTGCAGAAGAAGCTGCCGAAAAACTCCACATGGACTCATTCTACAGTCGTTCAGCATTTGACGCAAACTGGAAGGTGGAAAAGCTCCATAAGTGGGTGCCTCATAAGCTGACCGAAAATCAGAGCAATCATCGTCTTCAGGTGTAGTCTTTTCTCTTATTCTGTGTAACAACAATGAACCTTTTCTGGATCAGATTGTGACATGCCATGAAAAGTGGATTTCATATGACAACTGACGGTGACCAGCTCAGTGGTTGGTCACAGTGGAACTTTCAAAGCTCTTCCCACAGCCAAACTGGCACCAAAAAATGGTCATGGTCCCTGTTTGGTGGTCTGCTGCTGGCCTGCTCCATTACAGCTTTCTGAATTCAGCAAAACCATTATATCTGAGAAGTCTGCTCAGAAAATTGGTGAGATGCACTGAAAACTGCAATGCCTGCAGCTGGCAGTGATCAATGAGAAGGACCCAGTTCTTCTCCACAACAATGCTAGACTGCACCGTGCATGACTTTAAAAGTTGAATGAATTGGCCTACGACTTTTGGCCTTGTCTGCCATATTAACCCGATCTTTTGCCAACCAACAACCACTTCTTCAATCCTCTTGACAACTTCTGGCAGGGAAAACGCTTCCACAACCAGCAAGATGCAGACAATGCTTTCCAAGAGTTCACTGAATTGCAAAGCACAGATTTTTACACTACAGGAATAAATAAACTTATTTCTCAGCAGCAATATTTTGATCGTAGTGGTTCCTATCTTGATTAACAAAAATGTGTTTGAACCTAGTTATAATGATTTAAAATTCATGGTCCAAAAACCACAATTACTTTTGCACCAACCTAATATAAGTACATCCTGTGACATCCATACAATGATGAAATTGCCAGCACTACATTTCTTAGAACATATCCCTCTCATTCGACACATGACTGTATAGCATTTCACTGTCAGAAACAAAACACTTAAATATTCTGTTGCTGGTTAGGTATTCTTCATGTTAAAAGAACATAACAATAAATGAAAATAAGTAGAAAGAAAAGTCAGTAATGTGTGCAGTAAGTCTTAATCTTGCCTGCATATTAGAATCACTTAATTTACAAATTAACAAGAACAAATCCAGGATGGAACACCATGGCAAGTCAATTAAATAAGAATCTCTAGGAAATTGTCTATGTGATTCTAGCAGCAGTTAGGGGTACATGCTACTATGCCATAAAGGGAAACAGTTTAATGAAAATACTTGCCCAAATGGAATTGAAATTTTATTTATTTATTTATTTTTCAGACAGAGTCTCATTATGTCATCCTGGGTAGACAGTGCTGTGGTGTCACAACTACCAGCAACCTCAAATTCTTGGGCTCAAGCGATTCTCTTGCCTCGCCCTCCAAAGTAGCTGGGACTACAGAGGCCCACCACAATGCCCAGCTATTTGTTGTTATTGTTGTAGTTGTCATTGTTATTTGGCAGGCCCAGGCTGAGTTTAAACCCACCAGCTCTGGTGTATGTGGCTGACGCCCTAGCCGCTGAGCTATAGGTGCCAAGCCTTGAAATTTTATTTTAAAGTTTAAAATTTATTACAAAGCGTTTCACCATCTGGCAGTAGGTTAAAAACAGAATACACACTGGGAATAGAAAAAAAAAGTCAGAATATGAGCCAAATTTGTTCAAGCCAGGTGAAATAAAAACAATGTGAAGATCTTTATTTACCAAATGCCATTAAAAAATTACATTTTGGAAGATAATCATTTGGCTCCATATTTCATATATACCATAACAAATTACAAATTGATTAAAAAGTTAAAAACTGGAATAGTTTAAAAACAACTGTCATCTAGAAGATGATTTTTAAAAAGGAAGTAGCTTATTTTAAAGGATTAGGAAGTAGTGTTTGAACAATTAGACTTATTCTCCAAGATTTGTTGGGATTTCCAGAGTACTGAAAAGAAAATAGACCTACAACTGGACAAACTGATGGTGGAAAGATTGGTTGAAAGGGTTTTTTTTGGGTGTTTTTTTTTTTTTTTTTTTTTGCCATTTAGGGCTTAAAGGACCAAATTTTCCCCCAAGAAAACTGTCCTCCCTTAGCAGGACCATTGCAACTAAAGGAAAAATTACATTTCTAAAGTATTTCTCTCACCAAATTTGCAGTGGAATCTGGGAGTCAGAATGAGTATTTAATTGTAGAAATTATTTTTGCCTGACCCCCAAAGAGACAGATTAAGAGAATACTTTTGCCTTGCATGGGTGAGGAACTCAATCAATCCCAGCTATCTGGCAGGCATTTAGAGAATTTTCTGCCATAGACTATGTTTTTAAATGACTGGTATGGAGCCAAGTGTAGATTCAGAGTACATGATTGTTCCCAGGGTTGTGAGCAATGCCTACTGTTTTCTCTGGGAAACAGACTTCCTCCCCTACCTGAGGGAGAGAATCAATCATTTTCTGTCTAGTTCCAGTTCCTCAGTCAGGAGAGGGCCAGAGACTTATCCTGGGCCCCTGGAGGCTTCTGAGGCCTTCCTTGTTGTGCTTGAAGTTCAGACACAGTGGCCAGTCTCTCCCAAGGAGCCATCCAGGCATTGCTGCTCTAAACAGCAATATAAGAAGCACTGGACCAGGATAAAATGTCCTCATGTTCAGCAGTCTTCTGCTTTTATCTCATTGGCCAGAACTGCCTCATTGTTACCTGGAGCTGTAAGGGAAGTTGGACATATAGTTACCCTAAACAAAACCAGCATTCTATTCGTAAGGAAGAGAAAAATGGGTAGAATAGGAAGCCAGCAGTGTCTCATGCACCCCAGGCACCGAGAACTACATGGCCAGCCCTCAAAACAGGTGGAGGAAAGAAAGAAACCAGCAAGCCCAGTGCCTGTGGCTCAAGTGGCTAAGGCACCAGCTGCATACACCTAAGGTGGCGGGGTCAAATACAGCCCAGTCTGCCAAACAACAATGACGGCT
The DNA here is from genome assembly GCA_963574575.1 of Galagoides demidoff. NCBI lineage: Eukaryota > Metazoa > Chordata > Mammalia > Primates > Galagidae > Galagoides > Galagoides demidoff. Next base: position 8,726 of record CAUYQV010046184.1, read on the forward strand.
GAAACTCCCTAAAAATCGCCAGGCATTGTGGTGGGCATCTGTGGTCCCAGCTACTTGGGAGGCTGAGGCAGGAGACTCTCTTGAGCCCAGGAGTTGGAGGTTGCTGTGAGCTGTGATGCCACCGCACTCTACCCAAGGGGACAGCTTGAGGCTCTGTCTCAAAAAAAAAAAAAGTGATAAAAATCATTACACAGGAAGCTGAGGCAAGAGAATCGCTTAAGCCTAAGAGTTTGAAGTTGCTGTGAGCTGTGATGCTACAGCACTCTACTGAAGGCAACATAGTGAGACTCTGTTTCAAAAAAAAAAAAAAAAAGAAGTGTCATCTTGCTTATAGCTGAGATGTGAAGTGCAGGTGAGGTTGGCCAGGGGTGAGAGCACACATGGAAGTTTAGAGGTCAGACTGGGTCTTTTCTGGGGACATAGAATGGTTCAGTGTTGGCTGGGAACACAAGGTGCCACAAAGAGTAATGAGGCTGGAGGAAAGCAGGCACCTGAGCACAGGCTTCCTAAGCCATGTTAAGGAATCTGTACTCATCAAGGCAGTGGGAAGCCACTGAAGGTTTTTAAACAGGAGACAGATTTTGCTTGCTATCTGAAGTGGAAAAATGATTTCACCTATAGTAACTATTTTTTAAATAGCAATTATCTTTAAATGTCAATGAATTAGCTATCCCTTAACACACAGGAGAGGAGATTCACAAATTCACCTAAGCCAAATTCTCTTCCCTTTAACAGGGGTGCCCTCAGGTGGTCACTGCACTCAGAAGCTGGGAGTTTTATTTTTGCTTAAACCTTTTTGATTTTTTTTTGGTTGTTGTTGCACTTTGGCCAGGGCTGTTTGAACCTGCTAACCTCAGGATATCGGGCCGGCGCCCTACTCACTGAGCCACAGGCACCTCCCTAAACCTTTTATTAATATTTTGAATTTCCTCTCCAACATAGTGCTGTGAGATAAAATGCAGTGGAAATGCTCCCCCTATCAGGAGTGATCATTTTGTTTCCTTTATTCTTCAAGGTTTATGCTCACTAGTACGGGTTTTTTAAGTTTCAATCAAGCCTTCAATCAAGGGTATTCTACGAAGCTAAGCACACAGGAATTATAAGTAATTGAAGTAATCTTTAACATGCTCGATTGAACCATCTAACTCTAGGTAGCATATTCATTTTTCTTAATTTAAAATGGGACCACAGAGGGCCACTTGAGGCCAACCAGCTTGGGCAACATAGCAAGATCCCATCTCAACAAAAAATAAAGAGTATGGTGATGTGCACCTGGAGGCCCAGTTATCAGGAGGCTGAGGTGGGAGGATCCCTTACTCCAAAAGTTCAAGACTGCAGTGAGCTATGACCACAACACTACACTCCAGCCTGGGCAATGAAATGAGACCCTATCTCTAAACATAAGTAAATAAACAAATAAATAAATATTAAGTGGGACCACGTGTTTAATTAACTTCTTAAGTTTAAAAGGAGATTACTGCAGGGGTGACTGCAGTAGCACTGATTATGTTATCACTCTGCTTCCCAACTTGCTATCTCTGGAGCATGACTTATAAAAGAAATGATCTTTTAGAAAATGCCCTAGTTTGCTACTACACTTATTTTGTACATTCCCATTTCAAGTTAAGTTTTCAGAGACAAGGGCATTATAATATTCTCCAATCAGCTGAAAACAGTAGCTTGCAACCCACTTTCCACACCCATTCCTAATTTCATTCTCTATTTTTTTTCCATTGAACTTTATCATATTTTAGCTACTATATAATTTAGTTCTTTACTATTGTCTCTCCCCTAACTAAATGTAAGCTCTCTGAGAGCGGGTATTTTTGTTTTGTTCAGTAATGTAACAATAATGGCTAATAATGCTAGAATGCATAAGATATTTAAATTATTTGTTTAAAAGAATTTGCAAATATTTTATCATGTTTCTTCATATGGCTGCATTTTGTTCCACTCAGGAAGGGCTAAACTCATCTCTGAACTTTGGCTATCTATTTCTCCTCCTTTTGTGTGTGGGTCACCAAATTCCTACCTATCCTTCAAGCTGTAAAAATCAACTAATTGTTCTGAGGCAGTAATTATACACAAGGCATTGTTTCAGCAAGCAAATCAACTTTCAAGAGCAATGTGTCATCCATCTTTCTTCATATTTGTGGCTTTGATTGCCATTCATCACAGTCTAAACCTATTCATTTATACTAAATCACTCCACACTGCCATAACTGCATTTTTCATAATATGTGTTATATTGGAATGATTCAGTGATCTTACTAGTATAATTGGCTTACCTAGAGCTATTTTGGCAGACCTGAAATTCTGGAAGGGCTGTTATGAATCCTTTCCAAGGATCTGAATTCCCTCCTAAGCACTAGCATCAGGAAGATCTTCATTGTCTTGTCATTTTTGTGTCCATCCTTTCAACTCACTCATCCATTCAAAAATGATTACACATCAATTTTACAGAAATTTTCACTGCTGATTCCTACAAAATTTTTCTTGTTGAACTCACTAGATTATTACCACAAAAGTAGGTCTTCTTTACTAATATTCTCAACAAACTAAAAGCATGATCTACAGCAAGAGGTCAAAAAAAGTTCTGTTGAGGGTGTTGTGTCTCATGCCTGTAATCTTAGCACTCTGGGAGGCTGAGACATGTGGATCACTTGAGCTGAGGACTTCCAGACCAGCTTAAGCAAAAGTGAGACCTCATCTCTACTAAAAAAAAAAGAAAGAAAGAAAGAAAAAAACTAGCCTAGCACCTGTAGTCCCAGCTACTTCAGAGGGTGAGGCAAGAGAATACCTTGAGCCCAAGAGTTTGAGGTTGCTGCGAGCTATGATGCCACAGCATTCTACTCTGAGTGACAAGAGTGAGACTCCGTCTCAAAAAAAAAAAAGTTCTGTTGCAAGAATGGTGAGTACTTCATACTTTTATTTCTAATTTCCAAATGCATAATCTGGTGAAAGTCAATGTACACAGACCTATCAAGGGGCCTCGTTGGTCAATCAAACTGGGCCAGAGCCAGGTGGCTTGAGTTTAGATCACCAAGGTAGGCGAATCCTAAATTGGCTTCCCAAGATGTCCCACCCTAATTTCTCAGACTAGGAATATGAGAGTTAATGTTTGTGATTATGTTACATAAACTGGAGAAAGAGTTTTGCAGATGTAATTAAAATTTATAATCAATGTTGAATGATGGCTGGATTCAGGAAGAGATAAAAAAGGAAACTGCTGAATTCTTCAAACATAACAATAATGAAGACACAAGTTGCCAAAAGCAGTCCTGAGAGTAAAATTTATCGCACTATTGCCTATATTCAAAAAACATAGGGAGCACATCAACAAACTCACAAACCATCTTATGAAATTGGAAAAAAAAGAACAATCTAATCCTAAACCCAGCAGAAGAAAAGAAATAGCCAAAATTAAATCAGAGATTAATGAAATTTAAAACAAAAAAATTCAGAAATTAACAAAACAAAAAGTTGGTTTTTAAAAAAAAATAAATAGATAAACCTTTGGCCACACTAACTAGAAAAAGAAAAGTAAAATCTCTAGCAACCTCAATCAGAAATGAAAAACAGGAAATAACAAGACTCCACAGAGATACAAGAGATTATCTCTGTATACTACAAGAAATTCTATGACCAGAAATTTGACAATGTGGAGGAAATGGATCAATAGTTGGAATCACACCCTCCCTAGACTTAACCAAGAAGAAAGAGATCTCCTGAACAGAACAATTTCAAGCACTGAGATCAAAGAAACAATAAATGCCCTGGTCCTGGGCAGTGCCTATAGCTCAGTGGTTAGGTTGCCAGCCACATTCACTAAGGGGGGCAAGTTTGAGCCCAGCCTGAGCCTGCTAAACAACAATGACAACTACAACAAAAAAATAGCTGGGTGTTGTGGCAGGCACCTGTAGTCCCAGTTACTTGGGAGGCTGAGACAAGAGAATCGCTTAAGCCCAAAAGCTGGAAGTTGCTGTGAGCTGTGATGCCATAGTACTCTACTGAGGGTAACACAGTAGACTCTGTCACAAAAAAAAAAAAAAAAAAAATACCCTGGTCCAGAAAGCTTCACACCAGAATTCTATCAAACCTTTGAAGAAGAGCTTATGCTCATACTGCAGAAACTATTCCAAAAAAATCAAGAAGGAATGAATCTTCCCCAACACGTTCTACAAAACAAACAAAACCAGGAAAAGACCCAACTAAAAAGGAGAACTCAGACCAATTTCACTAATGAATATAGATGCAAAAATTCTCAGTAAAATCCTAGCCAATAGATTACAGCTTCTCATTAAAAAAGTCATACATTACAATGAAGTAGTTTATCCCAGGGATACAAGGCTGCTTTGACACATACAAGTCCATAAACTTAATTTACCATATCAACAGAAGCAAAAACAAAGACCATATGATCTTGTCAATAGATGCAGAAATAGCATTTGATGAAATTTAGCATCTTTTTCTAATTAGAACTCTGAAGAAAATAGGCATAGGTGGCACACTGCTCAAACGGATTGAAGCCATCTACAACAAACCCATAGCTAATATTATACTGAATGGAGTAAAACTGAAAGCTTGTCCTCTTAGAACTGGAAACAGACAAGGTTGTCCTCTATCACCACTACTATTCAACAGTGCTGGAAATCCTAGCTAATACAATCAGGCAACAGAAGGAAATAAAGGGCATCCAAATAGGGGCAGAGAAGGTCAAACTCTCCCTCTTTGCTGACAATATGATCTTATACTTAGAGAACCCCCCAAACTCAACCATAAGACTCCTGGAAGTGATCAAAAAATACAGTAATGTCTCAGGATATCAAATCAGTAGCATCAAAGAAAATGAAATACCTAGGACTATACCTAACAAAAGAGGTGAAGGACCTCTATAAAGAAAATTATGAAACCCTAAGAAAAGAAATAGCAGAAAATATTAACAAATGGAATAACGTACCATACTCATGGCTGGGAAGAATCAACATTGTTAACATGTCTATACTTCCCAAAGCAATCTACAGATTCATTGCAATCCTCATGAAAATGTCCTCATTATACTTTCAAGATTTGGAAAAAATAATTCTTCATTTTGTACGGAAGCAGAAAAAATCCCATATAGCCAAGGCAACTCTTAGTAATAAAAATAAAGCCAGGGGCATCAGTCTATCAGACTTTAGGCTGTACTACAAGGCCATAGTGATCAAAACAGCATGATATTGGCACATCTGGAACCAAATAGAAAACCATGAAATGAAACTCAGATGTTACAGTCACCTAATCTTTGATAAACCAAACAAGAACATGCACTGGGGGAAAGACTCCCTATCCAATAAATGGTGCTGGGAGAACTGGATAACCACGTGTAAAAGACTGAAACTGAACCTGCACCTTTCTCCACTCACTAAAACTGATTCAAGATGGGTAACAGATCTAAATCTAAGGCATGAAACAGTAAAAATCCTCAAAGACCAACTGTGGGGAAAACACTTGAAGTTTTCAGACTGGGGAAAAGACTTTATGAAGAAGACTTCAGTGGCAATTGCAACAACAATAATAAACAAATGGGATTTAATTAAATTGAATAGCTTCTGTACAGCTAAGGAGACAACAACCAAAGCAAACAGATAACTATCAGAATGGGAAAAGATCTTTGCATACTATGAATCAGACAAAAGCTTGATAACTAAGATTCACATAGAACTCACTAATTAACATAAAAAAGCCAACAATCCTTTGTATCAATGGGCAAGGGAGATGAATAGAGCCTTTTCTAAAGAAGATAGGCGAATGGCTAATAAACATATGAAAAAATGCTCATCATGCCTAATTATCAGAGAAATGCAAATTAAAACCATCCCGAGATCTAACCTAACTCCAGTGAGAATGGCCCACATCACAAAATCTCAAAGCTACAGATGTTGGCATGGATGTGGAGGGAAGGCGATACTTTTACACTGCTGCTGGGACTGAAAACTAATACAACCCTTTCGAAGGAAGTAGGGAGAATCCTCAAGTAACTCAAATTACACCTCCCCTTTGATTCTGCAATCTCATTACTGGGCATCTACCCAGAAGAAAAAAAATCTTAAGGATATTTGGACTAGACTGTTTATCGCAGCTCAATTTACAATTGCCAAACTGTGGCAAAAACCTAAATGCCCACCAATCCAGGAATGGATTAACAAGCTGTGGTATATGTATACTATGGAATACTATCCAGCCACTACAAAAGATGGAGACTATACATCATTGGTTCTCAACCTGTGGGTCGTGACCCACAGGAACTGTATTAAAGGGTTGTGGCATTAGGAAGGTTGAGAACCACTGCTATACATCTTTTGTATTAATCTGAGTGGAGATGGAACATTCTTCTTAGTAAAGCATCACAAGAAAGAAGAACCTAATGTATTCAATTATGATATGAGGACAGTTGATGACCTAGTACATAGTGGGGGGTGGTGGAACGAGGGAGGGGAGAAAGGGAAGGAGGGAGGGGGTAGGGGTCATCATGTGCAACACATCTCTTTTGGGCAGGACACAATATGAGGGACTTTACCTAACAAATGCAATCAAATGTAACCTGGTTCTCTATATCCCCAATGAATTAAAAAAAAAAAGTTATGGCTTGGCACCCATAGCTCAGTGGTTAAGGGGGTCGGCCACATACACCTGGGGTGGTGGGTTGGAAACCAGCCCAGGCCTGCTAAACAACTTAACAAAAAAACAGCTGGGTGTTTTGGTGAGTGCCTGTAGTCCCAGCTACTTGGGAGGCTGAGGCAAGAGAATTACTTAAGAGTTAGAGGTTGCTGTGAGCTGTGATGCCAAGGTACTCTACCAAAGGTGACATAGTGAGACTATCTCCAAAAAAAAAAAAAGTTATAATCAGATGAGTTTGAGTTAATTAAGATTATTGTGGCAGGAAATCAGAAAGATTCCAAGAGTAAGAATGTACCAATGCCAACTGAAAGATGGGAGAGGCCATGTGTCAAGAACTCTGAGTGGTTCCCAGGAGCTGAGGGAGGTACCTAACAGCCAGCAAGGGAATGGGGACCTCAGACCTCTGATGTGGGGATCTGAATTCTGCCAACAAACTCAATGAGCTTAGAAGCAGATTGTCCCCTAGAGACTCCAAATGATAGCCCAGCCTGCCTCTCAGCTTGATTTCAACTTAAGACCCTAAGCAAAAAATTTAGTCTAGTTAAGCCCACCGGCATTTCTGACCCCATAGTAGTGAGGTAACAAATAAGTAAGATATTAAGCTACTAACTTTGTGACAGTTTGTGAAGCAGCAATAGAAAACTAACAAATAATCACTCTGTACTAGTGTTTCTTTGCAATGACCAAATCCTGTGATTACAGTAGGATTTTTACCAATTCATTTACTATCCTGTAAGCCCCCCTGTTTTTCCCTTTCCTGAATTTCTGCTTTCCTTTTCAGTGTCTATGGAAATACTATCCAAGAAAGGATTCTACCTGAAGTTAGTTTTTATATTTAAAAATAAATTAAGGTACTAAAAAAAGAACAAACTTCTTTGGACAGTGTCCAGCTCATAATACTACCCTTTTACAATCAACCCATATCCTGAGTCAAGGACCAGAGATCAAACAATAAATAAGGAATTATTATAATCAACCCACAAAGATAAATCAGGTAATTAAATTCATCGGTGACCAATGAGGTCCACATTCATGCCAATAAATACGTAAAAATAAAAAAAGTACAATACAAATAAAATCAGATTTTGAAAGTGCAAATCTCTAATGAGAACTTACTGTCTCAACATAGAAAACAGTCAAATAATTATGTACATTGAGTCAGAAAATTATTTTAATAGTTACAAAACTTTTTTTTTACAGAATCAGTATAAAATAGCAGTTGATTTCTCCATAATTATCAGAATTATTTATATTTGAGGTCTTGGCTAAGTGAGGCTGAAATCAACAAAAGGTCTTGGACTGTTGGCTCAGAAATCATCCTAGGAAGCCTGCCCTGTTGATATCTGTCATGCTTAGCTCTTATGAGATGACCGGTCCTTTAAATAAAAAGTATATCTCTTTTTTTCATTCATTCTTTGGAGGCTTGAAGTGAATTCGGCAGCGTTCATTAAACACCTATAATATTTAAACAGAAATAAAAGTCACTAAGTCAACCTGTAATAAGCAGGCCTGGAACTAAATTCAACACAACATGCTTTCAGGAAGATATCATTTTTGTCCCAACACACCAGATCTAGGAAACAGAAGAGTTTCCTTAACAGTTCAAACTGACTTAACAGGTGCTAAGTACATAAAAGGTCTTAATGTCCATTTACAAGACAATTTTAATACAGTAAAACCTCTATAAGTTGACCACCCAAGGGACTGTAACTAACTAGTCAACATACAGAAGTGGTCATCTTAAGGAACTAGGCCCACTGTACTAATACGTACAAGTGGTGCATGTCCAGTCTATGAAAATTAGGTCAACTTAAGGAGGTGATCAATGTAGGGAGTGGTCAGCTATCGAGGTTCTACTATATTTTTAATAAAATTAAGTTATTCAAGGAAAAATCATTAAGAGTGATGGGTGGCGCCTGTGGCTCAGTGAATAGGGTGCCGGCTCCATATACCAAGGGTGGTGGGTTCATACCTAGCCCTAGCCAAACTGCAACAAAAAATAGCCAAGGCATTGTGGCGGGTGCCTGTAGTCCCAGCTACTCAAGAGGCTGAGGCAAGATAATTACCTAAGCCCAAGAGCTGGAGGTAGCTGTGAGCTGTGATGCCACAGCATGCTACAAGGGTGACAAAGTGAGACTGTCTCTTAAAAAAAAAAAAGAAAAACCATTAAGAGCCAGTTAATTTAGTAATTATCTGGATATTAATTTGATAATTAGATAAAAATATCTAAAATAAGTTAAAGATAAAGTTTTTCACTTTTTTATAGAATTGTTTTATTGTTTAAGTATTTGTTGTAGGCTCAGTGCCTATAGCTCAAGCAGCTAAGGTGCCAGCCACATACACCAGAGCTGGCAGGTTTGAATCCAGTCCAGGCCTGCCAAACAACAATGACAACTACAATCAAAAAATAGTCAGGCATTGTGGCAGGCACCTGTAGTCTCAGCTTCTTGGGAGGCTGAGGCAAGAGAATCGCTTAAGCCCAGGAGTTGGAGGTTGCTGTAAGCTGTGATACCACAGCACTCTACCCAGGGTGACAGCTTGAGGCTCTGTCTCAAAAAAAAAAAGAACTGTTGTACTTTCTAAATGTGTGCCAGATCCTTCTCGGAAGTAGTTATACTTGCCAGACAGACCAATTTTTTGCTAAACTGTAGGAATTTATAGTTTTTTTGTTCTACATACCTTGTTTCCTAAAAATCTAAACAAAAATAATCACAAATGTTTAAAGAACACTCAGTAACTAAATGTTTCTCAATATGGAACTGTGTTAAAGAAAAAATTGCATGATGATTTGATAAATACCTATGCAAGATTAAAAAAGAATACGGAAGCTCTTTATGTTCTGATTTGAAAAGATCTCCAACACACAATAAAGGAAAAAAACAAAGTGTGGACAACACAGCTCCATTTGTGTAATGAAGGCAGAAAAATAAATACATACATAAAATTAGAAATACCTGAAAGCATATATCCTTTCAGAGATAAGAGAAAGGAAGGCGACAGCTGAAGGAGAGGGATAAGAGGCAGAAGTTTTACTCTATATCCTTTAATATATAAAATTCTAAAATCAAAAATAATTTTTTCTCAGAATTTACTCTCATGTTTTTAATGTAAGGAATAAATCATTTTAAAATCACCTATGTTGATTGCTATTAACTATCAAAAAATCTATAAATAGAGGGAGCTTCTAAGATACTAGCATTGGAGTTCTTAAGCTGGGAGTGATACCTGAATATTCATTTTAATAACATTCTTTAAATTCTACATATTACATATTCTTTGTTATGTGTACACATATCTCACAATTAAAACAGATATGTGTACACAGACCGTATCTCTTTTAATGTAGAAATTATATAGATTTTTTTTCTAGCACTTTGGTCCTTTCACTCCAGTTTCCAGTCCTGATATTTCCCTGAAATTCCCAATGCTCAGACCAGAGGAGGCCTCAGATTTGATACACTAGTTGGGATGATCTGGCTGAGCAGCTCCAAATCCTTTTCCTAAATGATTTCCTATATGCCTTTGCTGGTCTATTATGTCACAGCTGAATTTTCTTCTTTTTAAAACAGGGGGCCCTCATTTTCTGTTGAGTGGATACAGCATATTTTCTTTAAAACTATTATCAAATGGCTGGGTGTGGTGGCACACTCCTGTAATCCTAGCACTTGAGAGGCCAAGAAGGGTGGATTGCTTGAGCTCATGAGTTGAAGACCAGGCTGAGCAGAGCAAGACTCCATCTCTAAAGAGAAAAATAGCCGGGCATTGTGGTGGGTGCCTATACTCTCAGCTACTTGGGAGGCTAAGGCAAGAGAATCACTTAAGTCCAAGAGTTTGAGGTTGCTGTGAGCTGTGATGCCATAGCACTCTACCATATATCACAACCTCCACACTTGGTTATTCAAACCAGATATTCAGTTGGACTTCTCCTTTATCCAATCCCAAGAGTAAATATTACTTCTCCAGAGAATACAAATGGACAAATATTGCCATAATCTTTCAAGTAGCAAACACCTTACCACATTGGTGGAAAGGAAGAGAATAAGAAATCTTGGTAAAGAGGATAAGATAAAGAAATGTGACAAAGCGAAAAAAGATCAATTTTGCAATTTATTCATGTCTCAGCAAGTTGATACACTCATTCTACTTTTGGTACAGTTAAACTTTTTCTTAAAAGCATATAGCTTAACTCTATCTTATTAGTTAAATTCAAAAAAGAGAAAATTTTCAGTTCATCTTTTCAGATTTAATGGATTTTTTTAGAAATCTTTTAGGAGTTATAGAGAAGGTAAATGAATCTACTTTTATAAAAAACTAAAAGTCAGAGTTTTACAATTTTTGACTATATGTAAATTCCTGATGTTTAGGTCCTAATCAGAACTGTGCAGTGGTAACAAAGAGCATGTGAATCTATTAGCAATAAAAAGCCTATCAGATAGCAGGAAAGCTATGTACACCAAAATATTTCATGATCAGAGTCATTAGAAGGCCAGCAACTGCAGAGAGTAGCTGATTGAAAATTTATGAAAAATAACTGAGTTCAAAAGGCTAATTTTAACAAATAAGGTTCTAAGGTAAGCAAAGTAACTCTACACATCAAATATGCCTGGGGGGACAAAAGAATGTGTCTAATTCTCAATTCTATTATGATAGCAAGTCATACAATTCTACCATATATGCTATGAAGCTTTTTTTTTTTTTTGAAGACAGAGCCTCAAGCTATCCCCCTGGGTAGAGAGCTGTGGCATCACAGCTCATAGCAACCTCCATCTCCTGGGCTCAAGTGAGTCTCCTGCCTCAGCCTCCTGAGAAGCTGGGACCATAGGCACCCCCCATAGCACCTGGCTATTTTTTGGTTGTAGCCACCATTGTTGTTTTGGCGGGCCTGGGCTGGATTCAAACCCGCCACCTTAGGTGTATGTGGCTGGCGCCTTAGCCACTTGAGCCACAGGCGCTGAGCCTGAAGCTTTTTTTTTTTAAGATATAAGGTCTCACTTTGTCACCGAGGCTGGAGTGCAATGGCATGATCATAGTTCACTGCAGCCTTGAATTCTTGGGCTCAAGGAATTCTCCCACCTCAGTCTTCTGATTAGTTTATCTAGGAGTAGAGACACAAGCCACAACATGCTCTGCCAATTTTTTTTTTTTAAAGACAGAGTCTCCACTGTGCCTGGCTAATTTTTAGAAGATGGCTCTATTTAGACACTAAAGGTAATCCCCTAATAAAAGGTGAAAATCCTCAGTTGTAAATATAAATGAATGATCCTTAGAGCAGGGGTCCTCAAACTTTTTAAACAGGGGACCACCAGTTCACTGTCTCTCAGACCACTGAAAGGCTGGACTGCGGGCTCTGGGACGAGTTGGCTGCTAAGCAGGACAGGCAGTGGTGGCAAAAACAGCCGGCGAGCAAGAAAGATGTCCTAGACGGGTCGTAGTTTGAGAACGCCTGCCTTAGTGCTTTATGGTGCTCTTTACTCTCCTTCCCTTGGTTTCCCCTTGCTAGTTCGGTTTCTCTGCTATTCATACTTCTTTCCAAGAACCAACATTGTTTTATACCTTCCAGCTCCTGTCATTTACAACTTCTTCAACATTCAATTCTGACTGCATCCATTTCAACTGCAAGAAAGAAAAAGAAATTAAAGTTATGAAGTTTAAAGAACTAAAACCATACTCTATTAATGTTTTCCCAACAAACTCGGCTGCTGCTGTCTTATCTTTTTTTGTTTTTTTTGAGACAGAGCCTCAAGCTATTCCCCTGGGTAGAGTGCTGTGGCATCACAGCTCACAGCAACCTCCAACTCCTGGGCTCAAGCGAGTCTCCTGCCTCTGTCTCCCAAGTAGCTGGGACCACAGGAGCCTGCCACAACGCCTGGCTATTTTTTGGATGCAGCCATCATTGTTGTTTGGTGGGCCCGGGCTGGATTCAGGCCCGGGCTGGATTCAGGCTCAAAAAAAAAAATTGGCAGAGCATGTTGTGGCTTGTGTCTCTACTCCTAGATAAACTAATCAGAAGACTGAGGTGGGAGGATTCCTTGAGCCCAAGAATCCAGCCTTAGGTGCATGTGGCTGGCCACTTGAGCCACAGGTGCCGAGCCGCTGTCTTATCTTTATCTGTTAACAGCAGACTTTTGAACCTCCTTTGACATAACTCACTCTCCTTATATCTAATCAACTGTTAGTCTTCTGTAACAATGGTTCTCAAGCTTTGCTGCATATTATAATCACCTTAAAAATTAAAAAAAAATTCAATACCAAAAACTTTTCCAATTTCAAAAAATTTCAGGACATACAAATGAACAAGAAACATATAAAACAAAATGGTCAATTCTTCTTGGAAAAGGCTTTAAAAAAAGCTCAATCTTACTCCTGTATAAAGAAATGCAAATTAAGCTATAATATGACAAAATGAAAAATACTTAGAAGTCTGATAAAACCTACCATTAGTGAAAGTGCGGAAAAGATATAGACATTCTTAGTAAGAGTATAAATTGTTATAAATTATATGGAGGGCAACTTGGTAGGATTCAACAAAATGTACACTCACGCTGTCCTTGAACCCAACAATTCTAGTTCTAGAAATTATATAACTGCAGACTTGCAAAGATTAGCATAGAAGAATATAAAGAAGGACAAGGAGGTAGAAAGCTGATTTAGAGAAAAAAGAATCAGGAAGAAAAACAGGGATAAGAAAAGGACTACACAAGACCCAAGTGATCTAGAAAGATATGATTCCATGGCTTGACCATACAACCAGAGGTGTGAGGCTAAAAATGATGTCTTCCCAACCTTCTTTATAATTGCCACCCTAATTACTTCACGAGAAAAGTAGCCAGTTTTCCACTACTAGGGCCATATGGCAGGACCCATAATAGTCCTGGTTACATCTAGTCAGAGGACTGGAAAAAACCTGGCTAATTCCAGGAAGAGGGCTTAAATGCTCAGGAAAATGAGGGGAATGAAGTATGAACTACAGGTTGAGGCAGTAGAAAGGTTAAAACCAGGATGTTTTCCTCAGGCCAGTGTCAAAAAACAGACCAGATTTGGGAACAAAATGCTAAGAGAGTTTGATAAGATCTGGATGACCATAAGCCTGAAACCTTGGCCAAAGATGATGACCAAGTAGGAGTATAGCTCAGGCAGGAGATCTGAGAAATGTGCATTTAACACTAATAAGAATGGAACGTGGTACTGATCCTTGCAAATTCCCTTCCTAGATTCAGAACTGGTACCAAAGCACAGGTAAGTACAATAGCTGGAACTGTGGAAGGAGGGAAAGGACTGCATTTCTGATAACTGGTCCTGTATTGGGAAGTAAAAACAAGCCTAAAGCAGACCACCAAAGAAAGAAACCTCAGTCTGACATATTAATCAGCCATACAGACAAAAACCATTAAAGTTTCACTGCTCTGTCGAAGTGTGTAGTCACTGCCAAATACCAACTTTAGCTGGACAGCAGGATGATAACATGTCACTAAGACAGCCTTCATAACAGCTCTCTAGTATTTAAAGGGATGCCATGTAGATAAGGGTTTAGACTCATCCTGTGTCACTACAGGATGTAACATATGTATACATATACACATACATTACAGGAGGCAGATTTTTGCAATATATACATATATAAAAAAATCTTGAACAATTAACCATCCAAAAAGAGAAGACATTGGCTCGGCACCTGTAGCACGGTGGTTGTGGCATCAGCCATATATACCGAGGCTGGAGGGTTCAAACCTGGCCCAGGCCAGCTAAAACAATGACAACTGCAACAAAAAACAGCTGGGCATTATGGCAGGCCCCTGTAGTCCCAGCTACTTGGGAGGCTGAGGCAAGACAATCACTTAAGCCCAAGAGTTTGAGGTTGCTGTGAGCTGTGACACCACAGCACTCTACCAAGGGCAACAAAATGAGACTCTGTCTCAAAAAAAAAAAAAAAAAGAGAGAAGACATTGACAACACCCTGCTCTTAAACAATGGTTAAAACTTCATTAAACAAGGTAGAAACCACAGGTTGGTGATAACATAAAGATGATTAATGCTACACATAAGGAGTCATGGAGACTGAAAAAGGAAAGGAAAGGAACTGCTACTTCATACTAACCAATATGCTAACTCTTACATAGGTTATATAATCTCACCCTCACCAAAAGAAAACATACGAGATCACAAAGTATCAACCCTATCTTAAAATCAGAAGTTTCAGAACAATTAATTTACAAGGTTATGAAGCCACCCAGGTATATGGGATTTATTTCCTGAGAGCTGTCTGCCTTTATAAACCATATTTCTTCATATTCTAGAACACTGCAGATATTACAGCCAACTTCTAGTACAATTTCATCAATGACATCAATAAAGTGTCACCTCTAAAATGGTTGTTTTTGAGGTGCTGGGTCTTCAACAGGTAAATTTCCTCTCAAAGGTCACAGCAGTTACAGAGTTCCAGGAAGGAAGGTGCTTTTTCTGAGATAGAAATTCAGGTAAAAACTGAAGATTTTTTGACTGGCATCTCTGTATCTAAATAAAGTATGCTCACTAAACTAACTGAAATTTGACTATCAGTCACAACTTAATGGAAAGAAACTGACTGAATTCAGAGTCAGAAGAAATAGCTTAAAGCCTGAGTTCTACCACTTATTAGCTCATGACTTTGAGAATGTCAGTTAGTATCTGAGTCTCAGTTTCCTCATACAGAAAATGAAGAGGTAGAGCTGAAACATCTCTTAAGAGCTCTCTCTGTGATTCCATAATCTTCATAGCAACCTTGAAAATAAAAAAAGAAATTTCACATTTCCTTATTTGCTTACATATGACTCAGGGTTATCTCCTAACTCTATAAATTCTAAGAGGAGAAAGCACACCTCACTTAACTCTGATTGGCTTCTAAACCCCTCCTTGGTCATTCTGGTGATTCTCTCTGGGCTCTAAAAGTATAGGGGTAGATGTGAGGGTTCAGCAAATTGTATGATACAATCACTCCAAAACACTCAGTGGTTTAGAATTTTGAACTCTGTCCTTCACTAACGAGAGTCACTCTATTCTAACTTAATTTGCAAACTGATTTTTTTTCAGTTTCTGGTTTAATAGCCTTGCCAGTTTCCTCTGTTAATAGCTTTAAAAGTCTGTTGAAATCTAAAATCACTTAGACTTTAACCAGCTGTCCATGGGTCTTCATGAACAGAGAGAGCAGAGTAAGGTGAGCATTACCACACAGATTCACTGTGTGAGGGATCCGCCACTGCCTGATGAAAGAACAGCAAAGACAGTGGCTGACTCTGGATCCAGAGACACCCTGAATCAATGGGATGACCTAGAAAGTGTAGCAGCCGGGTCTGTGCACCCGTGTATAGGTATAAGGAAAGGTTTTTCTTTTCTTTTCCAGTATAGGATTTTAAGAGTTGGCAACATACCCTTTTCATGTTTGGCTATATCTACTAATCAAAGGGCAAACTTCACGACTGCTCTGTATGAAAAGCATGACTTCATTCCACAAGGATCCGTAAGTCACCTATTGTGCCATCTTAAAATATGAATGTGATTTTACTAATTGCACAGTGGTCAGATTTTTTAAAAAGCCCGTTTTCAGAAATAACTAATGAATTTAGGAGTAAAGTGGTACAATGTATCCAATACACTCTCAAAATGCTTTAGGAAAAAAAACACGTTTATATGTGTAGGTGTATGTGGAGGACAGGGAAGGGGAGAGAGGTAGGGGAGGAAAAAAGGAGGGAGGAGCAACTAAACTGTTAGGTAGGTCAAACAATATAAACAATAAGTGAACCCAGGTAAAGGGCACAGGGGAGTTCTTTGTACTGTTCTTTTCTGTAAATTTGAAATTATGTGTAAATAAAACAAAGAGTTCCCTCTAAGAGTCCTCTCAAAAAAAAAAAAAGATAGCAATGCATTTCCATATAATAAAATATGCAGTTTATTTCAACTGTTTCATTAACATATCACACACAAGGGCTATAAAGAAATAGTTCTTCTGTATTAACTATATTCTGAGGTTTACATTCTGTCTACATTACAGTCATCTTGGGAAAAGGAGGCTTCTTCTGACACATCCCTAGATGAGTACTTGCTGTTTTCTTCAAAGTGAAAACATTGCAGGGGTGGAGGATGAAATAGAAAAAAGATACATCCAAAAAAGGCCAAAGACCCACATCAACTTTTATATGGCAGGGAAATAAATTATAATGATGCACTCATGTATCTGAGTATATTTAAATTAGTACTATAGCTTTACAGATGAAGAGAATAATATCCTAAAGCTAAATAGTATGTATTACATTTCAGCAAATTTCTGCAAAATGAAACCAGAGGTAAATATTTTCAAACTATAACCACATTAAGAAATGTTTTTTCTCAAGATAAGTGTCAAAAGGTAGATACTGTACGGATAATGATTTCCTAAGAATTTCTGATATGGTGTTGTTCCATACTGAGCCTTAATGAAAATAAAGTAAAATCATACACTTAACTGTAGCTAAAGCTGCTGCTACACTGCATTTGCTTAGGCAGCGCACATTAATTTACCAACTACTACCTTAATGTAATAAAATAAGGCCCACTGGAAATAAAGAACTCATCTCCTCGTTATTTTTTTTTCAATAACCATATCTTATCCAATTTTTTTATATTGAAAACAGCTCTTATTTTAGCTACAACTTGAAAAACTTTGCCTGAGAAATGTTAACTCTGTTCCACTTACCTTTGTCTGCTCTTTTCTAAGTTGCTTTAATAATGTTAAATCGTCCAAATTCTTTTCTCTCTCTTCTCGGAGGGTTTTTACTACTGCTGAGGTCTGGGCTATACAATTTTTTATGACTCTGTCCCTACTGGCATGAGCTGCCATCAACTAAAAGAACAAAAGGAGGAAAAGGGGGTGGGGAAAACATCAATTTATCACATTTCACTGTTTTATTTTAAACATTTTGATACTAGAGAAATTTAATACTTTCTAAAACAGTGTTATAAACTGAATTCATGGAAGAGAAGACTGTACTGAATCAGCTATATCATCTAAAAAAAATAGAAGGAAACAACTCTGAGGGAGGCAGGTATGAGGCTCTAGGCTGTCTCCTTCCTCAATATGCTCCCAGTACTTCCTGCTCCTTTCCTCTTGCATTCCCCTGCTGGGCTTTTTATTTCAGCTTCCCTTACCCCAGTCTCTGTATTTATTTCATCCATATGTTCCTCTATCCTACATCCACCTTCTCTCACCTCTGAGCCACTTACAGCTCTTCTTCCTCTCTTTTTTTGTCCTTTCATATTTTTTCAATCTCTTGGTGTCAAGAAGTGAAAGAAATTGTAAACTAAGCTATGTACAGAAACCCATGTAGGACAAAGCCCTGTTCAAAATAAGTACTGATAAAGGAAACTTACATATGAAGCACAGATCAGTGGTTGTATCAGCTTTGAAAGTTGACAGAACAACTCTTTAATAACCTCCATCTTAATGGAAGAAAGCTAACAAAAACAGTTCTTTACCATTTTTTGTCTTGGTTCACAGGGTTGGATAGTAATGATTCAAATACTCTCCATGATCACAGCCAAGTTTTGATGATACTCCCAAATTTTACATTTGTAAAGCCTGTTTCAAGTCCATAGACTTTTTATCATCCAGCATTGATTTTTTTTTTTTGAGACAGTTTCAAGCTGTCACCCTTGTGTGCTGTAGCATCATAGCTCACAGCAACCTCCAACTCTTGGGCTTACGTGATGCTCTTGCCTCAGCCTCTCAAGTAGCTGGGACTACAGGTGCCAGCCACAATGCCTGGCTATTTTTTTGTTGTAGTTGTCATTGTTGTTTGGCAGGCCCAGGCTGGATTCAAACCTGCCAGCTCGCATGTATATGGCTGGCGCCCTACCCACTGAGCTATAGGTGCCGAGCCTGTCCAGCATTGATTTTTATATTTATCTTGGGAATAAACAATGTAAAGCTAGAAAAATCTCAGACTGAAGTGTACATGCTCTGAAAAGGGGATCTCATTGCAATTATTT
>CAUYQV010046185.1:0-36119 GCA_963574575.1 Galagoides demidoff
GCTTGAGCCCAGGAGTTGGAGGTTGCTGTGAGCTATGATGCCACAGCACTCTACCCAGGGGGACAGCTTGAGGCTCTGTCTCCAAAAAAAAAAAAAAATGTATTTACCAAAATGTATTTCTGTTAGATTTTCAACCTAACAGAAAACTCGTATACAAACAAACATATGTAGTGAAAATTTTCCCAAGATACGCTGAGTAATAGAAACCTTATAGAAAAAGAGCACAAATTGTATGATTCCATTTATATAGTTTTATTACAGGCAAACTTAGTCAATGGTAGGGAAAAATCAGAATAGGATAGTGATTGCTACTAAAAGGTGAAGGGGGCAAAAATTGGGGCAGGAGCATGAGAGAACTTTTCCAATGGATAACTATGTTTAAAAGCAATTAGTATTACATACTTTTATGGATATTTGTCAAACTTTGTTGGTACAATTAATACTTATGCATATAATTGCATGTAAATATTCCCTAAAAAGAACTATAAAACAAATATTGGAATTTTTGCATGCTACGAGGCAGGTGGATAGCTTGAGATCACAGGTTTGAGACTAGCGTGAGCCAGAATGAGACCTTGTCTCTAAAATATAGTCCAGAAAGTAAGAGGGAAGAGGAGGGAGAGTGGAAGAAAGAGGGGAGGCCAGGAGGAAGGAGGGTATTTGATGGGACCTAACCTAATGTGCACAATGCAAACAGCACATTTCAAAACTATTAAGAAAAGAGTATAATTTTCTTGCCACAACATACCAGTAAGTGAAATGATGGATGTGTTAATCAGTTTGATGTAAGCATTTCACATTGTATCAAATCAGTATGCTGAACCCCATAAATGCCTCAATGTACACAATTATGATTTAATAAAGAAAAAAATAAAAATAGCTGGGAATTGTGGCAGGCGCCTGTAGTTTCAGGTACTTGGCAGGCTGAGGCAAGAGAATCACTTAAGTCCAAGAGTTTGAGGTTGCTGTGAACTGCAGTACCATGGAACTCTCTACCCAGGACAACAAAGTGAGACTTGTCTCAAAAAAAAAAAAAAAAAATGCATGCTAAAGTGTTTATGCCGAGTGATAGCTAATTATTAGGTGTCAACTTGCCTGGACAAGGGCTACCTAGAGAGCTGAAAACATTGTTTCTACTTGCATCTGTGAGGCTGTTTCTAGAGGAGACTGGCATGTGAGTCAGTGGACTTAGCAGGGAAGATAACCCTCAAAGTGGGCAGGCACCCTTCAGTTAGCTGGAGCCCAGACAGAACAAGAGGGCAGAGAAAAGGTGAGGTTTTCTTTCTCTTTGGGGGGGCTGGGTTTCTTTACAATATCACAACTCCAAACTCTCTGGTCTTTGTTTTTGTTTTTGCATTTTTATTTTTTTGAGACAGAGACTCACTTTGTCACTCTTGGTAGTGTGCTCTGGCGTCATAGCTAGGGTGACCAGATTTTAACATTTGTAAAGCGGGACAACATGGCCTGGGGGCGGGGCAGGGCCTGAAATCAATGCAAACTTTTATAAGCAGTTCTCAATAATCACTTCTCAACAATTATTTGTTATTATTACAGTTTAATATTATAAAATTAACAAAAATAATATAAAACTCGTATTCTGGCAAAATAGCCACATGGCAGCCAAAAATCGTATATTCCCTTCCTGTTCTCCCACCCGTTTGTGCATTCTTTCCAAAAATCGGGACTTTTTAAAAACGCCACAGGATGCAGGACAAATTGTTAAAAAGCAGGACTGTCCTGCCAAAAGCGGGACGTCTGGTCACCCTAGTCATAGCTCATGGCAACCTCAAACTCTTGAGCTCAAGGATTCTCTTGCTTCAGCCTCCCAAGTATCTGGGACTACAGGTGACCGGCCACAATGCCCAGCTAATTTTAGAGGTGAGGTCTCGCTCTGGCTCAGGCTGGTCAGGAACCTGTGAGCTCAGGCAGTCCACCCTCCTTGGACTTTCAGAGTGCTAGGATTACAAACATGAGCAACTATGCCTGGCATGGCCTTTGGACAATGGTACTTGCACTAGTTCCCTGTGTTCTCAGACCATCAGCTTCCACCTAGAGTTAATCAGCTTTTCTGGTTCTGAGGCATGTGAATTTGTACTGAGCCACTATTGCTATCCCTGGATCTCCGGTTTGCAGATGGCCCCTGGTGAAACTTTGCAGCCTCCATAATGGCATGAACAAATTCCCTTTTGTCTGTCATCTGTCTTTCCCATTCTTTCTGTCTCTCTGAAGAATCATGACTAAAAAAGATCT
Source organism: Galagoides demidoff (assembly GCA_963574575.1). Classification (NCBI taxonomy): domain Eukaryota; kingdom Metazoa; phylum Chordata; class Mammalia; order Primates; family Galagidae; genus Galagoides; species Galagoides demidoff. The sequence continues at coordinate 2,251 of CAUYQV010046185.1, forward strand.
TGACGATCAACCAGAAAAAAAATAAAAAAGACACAGGTAACTTCTTATATATTTTCTTAATGCCCACTTTTTGCACAGTCCTTACGTGTCTTCTGGAAAAAATTAAATGAGCAAATATCCTACCTTAAGGCAACAGTTCTAGAAAAAAAATGTGCATATAGTCCAAGAAGCAATACAACTAGTCTTTGAATATACAGCCCCTGAATTGGAGGCATTGACTAGATTCAGAGTGTTTAGAAGAAAAATATTTCACGTCCAGTGTTGGATGTGCCAGGAATGTAAAGACTATAGACTGTCAGAAATGAGAAGCGTATTTAAGAAAACACTGAGTATTTTTGGTTTTTCATTAACTTTCCTTTGTGATTTACATGAATATTCTGTTTCAATACATGCATATGGATAAGGAAAGTTATTTTTAAGCAAAATACTCAATGCAATCAGTGATACAAACTGTTCATTCAATAACTCAAACCAATCTGGATGTTATCAACTCCTGACTTCCAGAAGCTAAGTTTATTCAACCAATAAATTATACCATTCGTACTTTTTACATATTTCATGCATATTTTCCATCATCCCTTTCTCTATTATCACAACGATGCTTTAGACTTCTATCAGATTTCACTGACGTGATCTTAGTAGGTATTCCATCTTTATCTTTATGCTGGGTTTAAATCCATCTTCACAGAGCAGGGTTGTTTCTCTCATTATTCAGACCTTACTTTTATCAGCTCTATTCTATTTCTGTATCCTAAGAAGCAGACATTTTTAGTATGTAATTTTCAACTGAATTAGAAGATAATTTTACCATTTTGTGTTCTAAGTAAAAGCCTAGCATAGAATTAAAGGGTGTGCACTCTGGAATAAGGAAAGTATTTCAGTGCTGGCTGTCACTTAGTTGCCTGATCTGAATGAACTGGGCAGGACTCATAGTCTCGCTATGTGTCAGTTTTCTTATTAATAAAATAACAGATAACTAAGTCCCTAAATGCTGTCAAGAGGACTGCATTAGGTAATGAGGTAATGAATGCAAGGTGTTTATTTACTGTAGTTTCTGACCCAAGTAAGCTTTCAATAAATAAAATCAAAACAAATTCAACTTATTACTGAAGTGAGAATGTAGAGAAAAGTTCAATAGGTTATTTCAACTTTTTGGTTTGAGATAGCCTTGGGTAGGGTGCAGTGGCATCATCATAGCTCATAGCAACCTTAAACTCTTGGGCTCAAGCTATTCTTCTGCCTCAGCCTCTTCAGTAGCTGGGACTACAGGCACCCACCATACACCTGGCTGATTTTTTCTATTTTTATTAGAGAAGGGTTCTTACTCATGCTCAGACTGGTCTGAACTTCTGAGGTCAAGTAGTCCTCCTCTTTGGGTCTCCCAGAGTTCTGGGATTACAGGTGTGAGTCACCATGCCCAGCCTATTTCATTTTTTTAAACTTTTAGTTTGACTATCTAAATGTGCTTTTATAAGAAATGAATTTTTCAAGTATAGACATTCACCTTTCTTTGTATCATCAGATAAACAAATCTCTGAAATATTCCTAGAAGCTTATTATAAGTAAGTTTTAAACTTATTTAAAAATGATTCTAACTCATTTCTAAAATTTTTACTAGTAAAAGTTAACGTTAGTAGATAAAAATGCATAGTGAATAACCCTATTGTTGAATCATCCAGCAACATACTAGGTAATTTAATTTCATTGTGATGATTAATCAGAAAATATGTCTTTGAAATGCTGTGGAATTTTTAGTAGTTGTCTGACAATAGCTCCTAAATTTATAAAAGGTGATGGGAGGCCTTTTCGCATGTGAAGTCCATTTAGGTGCAATATATGTATATAGTTATGTGGTTACAAAAATGCTTTAAAGAATAATTTTTAAAAATTATGGCAATGTTTTAATTATGCTTTATTAATTTGGGAATAATGCTTTATTAATTCAGGGATATCAACATTAAACTTAACATTAGGTATTATTTTTGGTTAAGAAAATGTCTTATTCAAACATAGGACAAAATTTATAAAATTAAGTCTCAAATACTTTTACATAACATATAAAATATATTCTCATTTTTAATTTTGTTACTTGATGTGAAAACAATTTTATATTTGACAATCATATGAAAAGCAGGTGATTTCAGAAGTTTAATACAGTTGTGTCCCTGTATCTATGGGGAGTTTTATCCAAGAGCCCTCAAGATACCGAAATCCATGGATGAGCAAGTCCCTTATATAAAATGGCATAGTATTTTCATATAACCCATCAATATCCTCTAATATACTTTAAATTATCTCTACATTGCTGTAATACCAAATGCAATGAAAATTCTATGGAAATAGTTGTTATGTTGAATAGTTTAGGTAATAATGACAAGGAAAAAAAATCTGTACACATTCAGTACAGATATAATCATCAATTTTTTCTAATATTTTTGAACTGCCATTGGTTGGATGCAAGGATATGGACCCCATAGATAAAGAGCTGAGTGTATCCATCATTCTATAGTTAGACATTGGCTTATTATGATTTATATATTAAGAAAATTGCATTTGGCGGTGCCCATAGCTCAGTGGGTAGGGTGCTGGCCACATGTACTAGCCTGGGCCTCCTAAACAATGACAAATGCAACAACAACAAAAAAATAGCCAGGCATTGTGGTAGGCACCTGTAGTCCCAGGTACTTGGGAGGTTGAGGCAAGAGAATCGTTTCACTCCAAGGGTTTGACGTTGCTGTGAGCAGCAATACCACTGCACTCTACCGTGGGGGACATAGTGAGATTCTATCTCAAAAAAAAAAAAATTATATTTAGTTTTCTAAAGTAATCCATCAGTGTATGAGTCACTAATTTTTTATGTTATAGTTTTTTAATTGCTCAGTACTGAAAATAAACCAAGTTTAATTCTTGAGCAAACTTTATCTCAACATCTAATTATTTATGATAAATATATTTTAAAATGTTAGGTATATAATATAGTTATAAATTAGAGTGCAAATAAGAGTAGTTAATAAATGTTAATTTAAATTGTATCTATTGGTTATCCTAGATTATTTCATCCATTTAGTTATTCTGACCTTATTAAAGCTTTTCAATTGGTGGAGAAGCCAAAAGTCAGGAGTTGAGCACAAAGAGAATGAAAGGTGCACATCATCCCCACTGAGACAAATTGTGAGACTGATAAAGAGGAAGAAAGTTAACAGAATATAGGTATTGAGAGAATCCTTAGAAGACTCAAGGCCTGCATGGTCAGCAAACAAGGAACAAAGGATCTCTCACCTCAGCCCATGGGAGAGAGTTGGGAAGTTCCCAGTTCTCCTCCACCTGGAAAGCTCCAGCTCTGAGTCCAGTTTCCATCCTGCCTAAAACAAAAGAGAACATATTTTCTCTGCACAGTTCTGAGCCCACAGTCCACCCTTCCTCCCATCTGGTTGCCTGGAAGACTGCTCCCTGAAGAGGCCAAACTGTTTAGGGAATACTCTGAGAGGTCAATCCATTGTGTGAGTCACCGAGTGGCAGTGCAGAAACAGTGGTGCCATAGTCCTAACTTTGGCATGGAGAGGTATGGTTTGGGTATAGCCTCCCTTTCCCATGGAAGGAGGCCCTACCCAATGCCTCAGGGAATTCTCAGTCAGAACTGAGTAGGGATTCTTGTTCTCTGGCAACTCCTATCCTGGGCTTATTTGGATGGGTGATGCTGATGCTGTCTGAATGAGCTTTACTGGAATTCCTGGTTAAAGTTGGTGGTGGGTTCTTGCTCTGCTGCTACCACTGTCTGGGCTGCATGTTCACAAGGTATCTGCCTTTGTCTGAGCTAAGGTGAGGGAGATTGGAATAGGGAGGGGTGGATTCCACAGGTGGGTCTGTGGTTTCTCCTCCAGTTATCTCTGGTGTGGCTGCAAGTGTGTGAATCTTGGTTCAGTGGAGGTTTCAACTAAGTGATACAACTCCTTGGGATTGGGTAGAAGGTAAGCTGATTCCAGGACAGAGCCAGGCTGTGCTGTCTCACTGGTTGGCACTTGGGTACTCTGGTTGCATCCCTGAAAGAGAGTTTTTTGATGTGAGGGAAAGGCCACAAATATAAGCTCCAGATAATTTGGGAAAGGACAGTTAGCTCTAGCTCCTAGGGCCTCAAAGGATAAAACAAGACTCAAGGTGAAGGAATGGAAAACAATATTCCAGGAAAGTAGCAATCAGAAAAAAGCAGGAGTTGCAATCTTATTTTCAGATACAATTGGATTTAAACCAATAAAAATAAGGAAAGATGAGAATGGACATTACATACTCATCAGAGGAAGTATATAGCATGAAGAAATTTCAATAATGAACATTTCTCATATTTGAATGTTCTCTGATTCATTAAACAAACTCTAAATGACCTGAACAATATCTTCCTACACTATAATAATTGGAGATTTTAACACCCCCTTGACAGTACTGGACAGAGCCTCCCAACAAAACTAAACAAAGAAATACTGGACTTAAAAGCCACCCTAGAACAAATGGACTTAACAGACATATACAGACCTTTTCATCCCAACAAAACCGAATACACATTCTTTTCATCAACCCATGGATCATCCTACAAAACTGATCATACCTTAGGACATAATTCTAACCTCAACAAATTTAAAAAAAAATATTTCTTGTATCTTCTAGGATCATCATGGAATAAAAGTTGAACTCAATGGTAATATACCCATATAAAGTCATGGAATCTAATAACCTTATGCTGAATGACAGCTGGGTCAAAGATGAGATTAAGAAGGAAAATTATTAGATTTCTTGAACAAAGTGATGAAGCCACAAGCTATCAAAACCTGTGGGATACTGTAAAGGCAGTCCTAGGAGGGAAATTTGTAGCATTAAGTACTTTTATGAACAAACAGAAAGAAATAAAATCAACAACCTCATGGGCTATCTCCAGCAACTAGAAAAGGAAGAATAATCTAAATTCAAACCCAGAAGAAGAAAATAAATAACCAAAATTAGAACATAATTAAATGAAATTGAAAACAAATCATTCAGAAAATCAGTGAAACAAAAAGTTGATTCTTTGAAAAGAAATGATAAACACTTGGCCAGAATAACCAGAAATGGAAAAATAAGATCTCTAATAACTTCAATCAGAAACAATAAAGGGGAAGTAAGAACAGATAAAAGATTCTCAGTGATTGCTACAAAAAACTCTATGTCCCCAAATATGAAAATATGGAGGAAATGGATCAATAATTTGAATCATGATGTCTTCTTATACTCAAATAGAAAGAATAAGAAACTTTGAATCTTTAATGAGCCAAACAAAAACATGCACTGGGGATAAGAATCCCTTTTTAATAAATGGTACTAGGAGAACTGAGTAGCCAAATGCAGAAGACTGAAACTGAACCCACACCTCTCACCACGTAAAAGTGATTCTTTCTGGATAAAAGATTTAAATTTAAGGCATAAAATAATAAAAACCCTAGAAAGGAGTGTGGGGAAAACACTTGAAGATATTGAGCTGGGAAAAGACCTTATGAAGAAGACCTCCGGCAATTGTAGTAACACCAAAAATAAACAACTGGGATTTGATCAAGTTAAAAATCTTCAGCACATCTAAGAGTATCACACTGCCTTTGGCAGGAGAGAAGAGTAAACAGACAACCTTTGGAATGGAAGAATTTTGCATGTTATGAATCTGACAAAGGCCTGATAACTAGAATGTACAGAAAACTCAAATTAATCGACAAGAAAAGAGCAAACAATCCCATTTTTTCAGTGGGCAAGAGACATAAACAGATAATTCTCTTAAAAGAACAGATAGATGGCCAACAAACACATGAAAAAATACTTGTCATCACTAATCATTAGAGAAAAGCAAATTAAAGCCACTCTGAGATATCACTTAACTCTAGTAAGATTAGCTCACATCATAAAGTCCCAAAACTGCAGATTCTGGCATGGATGTGGAGTGAAGAGAAAAGTTTTACACTGCTGGTGGGGCTGAAAACTAATACAGCCTTTTCAGAAAGAGGCATGGAGAATTCTTAAATAATTAAGAGTCATCCTTCCTCTTGATCTTGCAATTCCATTACTAGGTCTCTACCCAGAAGAATACAAATCAGTTTACCACAAAGACATTTGCACCAGAATGTTTACTGCAGCTCAATTCATAATTTCCAGGTCATGGAAGCAACCTAAATACTCACCATCCCTTGAATGGATCCACAAACTGTGGTATATGTAGGCCGTAGAATACTATATAGCCATAAGAAAAGTTAAAGACTTTACATCTTTTATGAGGCTACTAAAAAAGATGTAGGCTTTACATTCTTTGTATTAACCTGGATGGAAATAGAATACATTCTCCTTAGTAAAACATCACAAGAATGAAGAAGCATGAATCCTATGTATTCAGTTTTTATATGAGTACAATTAGTGACCTAGTACACAGTGGGGGTTGGGGATAGGGGAGAGCAGAGAGAGTGAAGGAGGGAGGAGGGTGGGGGAAAGGAAGAGCAGAGAGAGGGAAGTGGTGTCTCGGTGTGTGCCACACCTCTTGGGAGCAAGACAAAATTGTAAGATGGAGTTTACCTAATAAATGCAATCAGTGTAAACTGGTTTCTTGTGCACTCAATGAATCCTCCACCCCCCAAAAGAATATACCATATATTATCTCATTTAACCTCACAAGAACCCTTTTGGAGTCTCACTATGTTGCCCTCAGTAGAGTGCTGTGGCATCACAGCTCACAGCAACCTCAAACTCTTGGGCTTAAGCAATACTCTTGTCTCAGCCTCCCTACAGGTGCCTACTATAATACCTAGCTATTTTTTTTGTGGCAGTTGTCATTATTGTTTAGCTGGCCAGGTTGGGTTTGAACCTGCCAGCTTTGGTGTATGTGGCTGGCGCCATAACTACTGTTACAGGTGCTGAGCCTGAATAGCAATTATTATCTCCGATCATCAGAGAAATGCAAATCAAAACCACTCTCAGATATCACCTAACCCCTGTGAATAGCCCACAACACAAAATCCCAAAGTGGCAGATGCTCGTGAGGGTATGGAAAGAGGAGAAACATTTATACACTGTTGGTGGAACTGCAAAGTAATACAGCCTCTGTGGATAGAAATTTGGAGAATCTTCAAAGAACTCAAAATTGTCCTTCCATTTTACTTTATATTCTACTAGTCATCTACTTAGAAGAACAAAAATCATTATATCATAAAGACATTTGGGCTAGAATGTTTATTGCAGCTCAGTTTACAATTGCCAAGATGTGGAAATGACCTAAATGCCCATCAACCCAGGAATGGATTAACAAGTTGTGGTATATGTACGCCATGGAATACCATTCAGTAGTAAAATAGATGGGGACTTTACTTCTTTTGTATTAACCTGGATGGAGTTGAAACAAATTCTTCTTAGTAAAATATCACAAGAATAGAAAAGCAAAAATCCAAGGTACTCAATACAAATATGAAGTCAGCACATGATCTAATACTCATATAAGAGAAAAACTCAATTCAACTCAAGATGCAGGAGAGGCAATGAGGGGTAGGGAGTGGGGAGGAAGGGAAGGGACAGGTGTGCTCCCACTTAATGGGCACAACGTGAAGGTATACGGCATACCTCTTGGATGCAGGACACAACTGCAAGAGGGACTCTACCTAACAAATGCAAATATTATAACCTGGTTGTTTGTACTGTCACATTAATTTGAAAAGAAAAAGGAAAAAAAAATAGGTTTAGTGATTGTTATATGTGGCTAGGAAGATGAAATTGAAATGCACCTGTCTAGCTCCAATTTCTGTTGCAACATACAATCTTCTTTACAACATATTTTCTTACTGAGATTTCAAGTGTTTTATTAAGAAAATTGGGATATGGATTTAATCTTAGATTTTCCAAGAACAGGATGTACATACCCCAGAATAGGCAAGTGGATGCCTGACAGGAGAAAACCAGTTAGGAGGAGTCTCTGTGACTGAACCAAAGTTGACTGATGTCAAGAAATATCTTGTACTTTTATTACAGTTAAAATACTTTATACAAATATGGTGGCTATTCCTAATACTTTATAAAAGTGTGAAGAGGTTTGGGGATTTTCTTGCCATCAACATGAAAACACTGACAGTGTCTCTTACGTTTTTATTATCCTTTAACTTTCCTTTTCTGAGGTGACACTTTGAAGAAAGATCATATTGTTAGAGTCAGTGAAATGTGGCTTTAAATCAGCAAGATGGTTTTCTCTCTGAAACTCAACGTCCTCATCTACAAAGTGGGGCTAGTAATCCAGTGCTCAGAATTGTTTTAAGTATTAAGTGTGGCTTAAGCAAATAGTAGTGTGTAGAAATTATAAGTGTTACAGGTTTCCAATTCTGAAATACAAATACTTTGAATACAATAGACCTTTAAGGTGAGAATGATATAGGGTAAATGTATTTTTTACTATAGGCATTTTGATAAGTTTAATTATGAATTGTAGCCCCAGACTCTGGAGGAAATATGACATTTGCACCACTTAACTTTTTCAAATCTCTAAAATTCTCCATTTCAAAAATAAATCTGACTCCAGAATTTTTGAAGAAAGCATATGGACTTATTACTACTATTATTAAATGTAATAAAAATCTGCTTTAAAACTTCTATGTAAAATAGGAAACTGTTATCGGGAATGATACTATTCGTTAGGTTATACACTGAATTCTCAAGATTTATATTAAAATGCTTTGACTCAAAGTGACAAAATTACCTTTTACAAGTGGCAATTGGTAAAATTAATATGACCTTTTTAAAGCTGACAAAATGGAATTACAGAGAGAGACATGTAACAGTAGGTTAGAAATTATGATCACAGTTGGGATTAAGAATTCTTAATTTACTTGCTTTGTGTTTAGCTCCTTGATTAGATATCTTTTATTTTCAACTCAGAAACTTCTAGAGATGATCAATTTTTCAAAAAAAAAAATAAAGAAAATCCTCATTGGCAACAAGATAATAGCAATCTGCCTTTTTAATATTTACCTTTCTCAAATTAAAACATTCCAAATGGGGGGGGGGCAATGTTTCATTTGACCTTTATAATTGCTGTTGTTTCCTATGAATGTTCTCAAGCAGATAGCTTAAAATACATTATAAAATATGGATGATATGTAGAAAACATGAACAGCCACATGCAAATCCACATTTCTATGCTTGTTAGCCATCTAGTGGTTTTAAAATAAAACTCATGGCAAAAGTGTTATCTTAATTACTACTATGGAATTTTTACTGTGTAAATTTCACAGTGTTCAGAGCACTTCAACAGAATCCTTTAGATAAATTTTGAAGTTGAGTTACATTTAAAAATCTTGTTTTCAATTTTTATAAACTTTGCCTGCTCACCATACTCCTCCCTTTCAGTTGACATATGCACAATTTGAAACATCATTTTTCTTTTCACTCCTTATTGAAAACTATGTCACTGGTAAATAAAAGTAACCTAGTCCTTCTTGTGTTAGAAGATTTGCCTTCTGGTCAAAGGATTATGATAGAATAAGAGGAAAATCTGAAAGGCAGTGCTGTTTCAGTATGAGAGGGCAGTAAAAAAAAAATGTAGTCATGGTTTGGAGCTTATGTATTCTATCAGACTTCTTGAGAGAAAAATAAAATTACTTACCTTTGTATAGAATGTCCTGTGTATTACACAATTTCATATATTTTATAACATCAAACAACCAAAGACATATTAAAATATCAAATACTAAGAATATTTGAATTATATTCTATTTTAGAACCCTGACACTATTGCTGAGTTATTGGCATTGCCTAGTTAGGGTCCATGTAATCTTGTTTATTACTTATTTTGCACTTTGCTAGATTTTTATGAGTGTTTGTGTGCTTTTTATAAATAGGCAGGCTTATTTACATTGACATAGGAGAAGCTAAAGATATGATGTAATTGTTGTCAAGTTTTGCCAATTTTTACAATTGTGGAGTGACTATATTAACATCTATGAAATGCTATTTTAATAGAATGCCATGCGCACTGATATTTAAATTAATGAATGAAATTAATTTACCTTTAAATTTAAATAAAGCAGAAAAATATTGTGGTAAAATCTTTTTATTTATTAGTATAAGCCAATCTAGGAAAGTTATTGTTTTATCTTTCCTAACTAGCTTTATAAACCATAACTGAAAAAGTGTTAATTTGTACATTTTGTATATATTTAACCTTTTGTTAATTTAGGAATTTGTTAATTCCTAAGGGCTATTCACATTTCCATTCTTGCCATTGAAAACAGTCACCTCATTGAATGAGGCCCCTGGGTCATAATTCCTTGGGGCCACATTGGTAAGAGAAGCTCTATTTGGATATCACTGTTCTGCTTCATCTTAACAGGGAATCCAGACTAAGTTTCATTGCAAAATTTAGATTCCAGGCCAGTCTGTAATCACAGCACTTTGGGAGGTTGAGATGGGAGAATTGCTTGAGGCCAGGAGTTTGAGACCAGCCTAGGCAACACAGCAAGACCCCTGTCTCTACAAAAAATAAAATAATTATTGGTTGGGACAGTGGTGGGCAATTGTAGTCATAGCCACTGGAGAGGTTGATGTGGGAGAATCATATGATCCCAGGAGTTTAGGGTTACAGTGAGCAGTGAGCTACAATTCTGCCACTCCATTCCAGCCTAGGTAACAGAGTAAGACCCTTTCTCTAAAAAATATACTTGAAAATATGAAAAGGAACTAAAACGTCCCTTATCTTTTTTTCTATCAGTCTTTCTATACAAAAATTATCTTTCTTTCTTCGTTTATTTACTTTTGAGACAAGTCTTACCATGTGATTCCAGGCTAGAGAGTGCTGTGGCATCATAACTCACAGCAACCTCAAAATGCCAAGCTCAAGAGATTCTCTTGCTTTACTTCCTGAGTTGCTGCAACTACAGGCACCTGCCAGCATACCTGGCTAATTTTCTATTTTTAGTAGAAACAGCATCTCGCTCTTGCTCAGGCTGGTCTTGACGTCCAGAGCTGAAGCAATCCACCTGCCTCAGCCTTCCATAGTGCTAGGAGTGAGCCACTCACTTGGCCAAGATTATCTATTCTGTTGGTAACTTAATATATTATCATCTTTATTCACTAACAAAATTGGACTCTTCCTCAGAATCATAGTCTCATTAAAGAAGATAGCCAACCAACTCAATGTTTGTTATAGCAACTTTAGAGTTTTCAGGCGAGGAATAAGTGTGATATTCTACATTTTCTAAATTTGCATTAATGTATGTGAAGGACTTGCTTATTTTTTAATAAACTTTGAGTTATAATATATCCATTTTCTTGAAGTAACAATATATTCCAGAAAGATACTCACTCAGATCATCCCAGAATGGGAAAACAATATGTCTGACATCACAATATGTTTTTTCTTTTTTATTATTTTCCAAGATGTTTTTATATGTATCCATACCAGATGAAAACAGATACTTCAAAATACATAAATGAACACATAAGTACAGATGCTTTGTTGATTCAACTTAAATGAACAGATGCCTTTGAGCAGGATCATAGGAGCCTTTTCTCTAGTGTCTTTGTGGATATGATCCTAATCAGTTTTTTAAATTGTATAATGAGAATTTTAATCTTTATATCTGTATCCAAATTAGTTTTAAACACATAACACATTTAGAAGTTGGAATACCTTAACTACCTATATTAGAGATTTTTACATTTGAATTAATCCTTTTTATGCAGAACTTACATGTCATTGCTTGAATACTGCCTGTGAAGTAATTATAGGAATTGGATATTAGTGCTTATAGTTTTTTGGCCTTCAATAGGTAATTTGGCTAGGATTATGTTGAAGTTTTAGAGAAAGATACACAGGAGACAAATTTCAAATATAATGACTTCATTCAGATAGGGCAGAGTATGGCAAGCCCTGGCTTTGGCAGATAAACAAAAGGAATTAGGAATCAGAACCCTATCTCGGAAAAATAAATAACAATTTAGAAAGTAATCCTCTCAGAAGCTTTTTCCTGCTTCTGTCAAAATGGGAGTTTCTTTAATTATAGGAGTGGAAAAGAATAGAGAAGAATTTACAATAAATCCAGAATGTTATAGCAGAAGGAAAAAAAATCTCTTCCCTTGAAATAAATGGAATAATTTGGGACATAATTTACTCACTAATTATAACCAGTTGATATTACTGGTGACATACTGATTTCCAGAAGGCACAGTTACAAGGTGTTCAATGGTATGTACTCCCGCTGAGCTAATTTAGCCACCTCCAGGATTTAGCCATGGGCTCCGTTTACAGCAGAAGGATAGATCCAGGCCTCTGCATCCTTTGGTTACTTAATGTTCAAACACCTGAGTACAGAACTGAGCATTGAGAATGAAAAATGTTAGCAGCACCTGTTATATATTTCTCACATCCTCTTCCATAAAATTTAATAGTTTTAGAAGCTCTGTTATAATGACATTTGGTGAAAAATCACCAGTGCTGTCATTTGGGGATTAAAATAATCAACTGATTTATTGACTTTAATTAGCTTGCTTTTCCTGCTCTAATATTAACTGAAATTTGGAATTTAAGAAGAGAGACAGTGCTGAAACATGCTAGTATCCATCTGCTTTTCTCCTTGGTAAACTGAGCTGTTGGTAGCAGTTTTATTATTATAAGTATAATACTATGATATGACATATTATCCAACTTAAAATGCAAAGTAATTATGTGTGTGTCATTTAATATAATTATGATGATTTTAGTGATGCCCTTAAGTAGGAACTTTTGTATGTTAGGTGAAACATTGAGTGTTTCCATTTAGAGCCTAAAAATAGTCCTATAAAGTGCATATTTAGGCAATATTTGACATTTTTTAGAAGAATACAAAGTGTGAGTAGGTAGTGTAGAGACATGTCCACAGAAATAATTTTAGATTTGGGCTGGGCACAGTGGCTCAGGCCTGTTATCCTAAGATTCTGGGAGTCTGAGACTGGAGGATTGCTTGAGCTCAAGTGTTCAAGACCAGCCTGAGCAACAGCAAGATTCTGTCTCCAAAAATATGGTGTGTGGCAGTGCCTGTAGTCCCAGCTACTTGGGAGGCTGGGAAGCTCAGACAAGAGGATCACTTGAGCCCAGGAGTTTGAGGTTGCTGTGAGTTATGACACTACAGCACTCAAATGAGGGTGACAAAGTAAGACTTTGTCTTAATAATAATAATAAAACTAATAATTTTAGAATAAAAAAAATTTGAATTTGAATTCTAGTTCCTCCACTTACCAGGCAAACAATCTAAGTCTCTATTACCTTCCTTAAAATGAGAATAAAAAATCAGAGGTGGTTTTGAGGATTACATACTGTGCAATGTTTACTCCAGTGGCTATCACATAGCATGTACTTAAGTATTAAAGGTTTTTAAGGCAATAGTGTTCATGTGGTGATATTAAATATAGGGTAAACATATAAGGTAGCCATTAATTATAATTAATACAACTACATAAGATAGTATATCAAAATTGCATATTCTATACATAATGAATATGTCATGATAACATTCATTTAAAATGTATTATAATTTACACTTTAAAGAATAATATAATTTACTATTAATGTAATATACTGTAGTCATATATTATAAAATCGTGTGGGGTATATTTTATATAATATTAAAATTGAACCATTAACACCCCAAAACATACCTGATTATTGTTAATGAGATTAATTAAATAAGGATAAAAATACTTATTTGATTATTTCAAATAAATTATGTATTTTAAGCTTATTGCACACTAAATACCATATCAATGCTGTGAGTAAAATTTAAATTTCATAACTGCTAATTCTCCAACAGGTCTTTGGGGACCTACAGAAGGAATAGTATATTCAAAATGAAGAGAGGCAGAATAGGATATGTTTGGAACATTCTTTCTTCAAGTTGAAATTTACATTAAGTCCAAATGAGGATCAGTCTAAAATGACCTCCACGAGTCCAGACTCCAAGTAGAATGGCAGCTTGCTCTGATGATCCTAATGGTAATTGTGAATTTAGCTAGATAGGAAAATTGGGGCGAGAAAGTGCAGTTAGAGGAGAACGGATTCCCTCAGGTGACTTCTGTTGCAGAAAGTCAGGAACTTCCTTTGTCAATGTTATTCTCCCAGTTCATGTGAATGTTGTTCTCAAGCTAGTTTGTAATATGGATTCCACTGTATTTATTATTTTCTTTGAATTCACAAATGAAACTGTAGATGGGTACCAATTCTTCAATACTAAGTAGACCTCAAGTACGATCCATTGACCATTAGTACAATAAGATTGAGCTGATCTGAACTGGTATTGTCTTGGTTGGATGACATCATCACAAATCTTATCTTTTGACATTATCTCATTCTTATTGGTATATTTTCTTCTAGTTATAGAGGAAAATGGGATATTTCATTCAGACTTTTTAGTAAACTATGTAATTTCCTTGAAATTTTTACTATAAAAAATAACTTTCTCAGAAACTTATTTTTAAAAAATATAACAGCAATCAAATACGTCTTTGATGTTCTGGCCTATTTTCTGGTTGGCAACTCTTTAACACAACTCTTCAGTATCTAAGACGCAGATTATTTTAAAACTTAATTTTTTTACCCACAGGAAAATAATAAAATATTAAAAGGCTATTCTCATAACATCATAACATTGATGGTTCCAAGTATACCCCGAATATAGCTTCTTTCAGCAAAGTTAGTACAAATAGTTGAAACCATGTCATTAGCTGAGATCTCTTCATGAATTAAGATGAGCAAGATAAATATGATTCACAGACTACTAAGAAATCACTGGAGATTAAGAATGTCTGTATGGGAAAAGTGTCCATGCTGGGAGAAAATCCACTTGGTTGCTCAGTTGATCTGGAATTAGTCTTCAGCACTTTGGCCAATGCTATGTTCACTATACTGTACCTGCTCTTCTCAGCCAAAGGGAAATTGAGCCATATAAGGAATCAGAAAAATAGATAAAGAAACTTTTATTTCAAACCTACATTCTCAATTGATATTCTCAACACAGATATGACCATCACAGCAAGCACTGTGTATGCCGATGATTGTATCCACAGTCTATGATGTTTGTCACTCATCATAGAAATATATTTCTAATCTGAGTGTTTTTAACATTTATAGTCTATATAGAATCTGTCTGTAGCCCCAGTCTCTGTGTCCCCAAACTATTCAAAAGTGTTGCTCATCCAACAACAAAACTTTTCATAGTAACAGCATCAGACTACTATTTTAATATAGTAATATGAATCATCATCATAGGGCTAAAGCTCACTCAAAAGTTAAATAGCTCTTAAAGTATGTTTTGAATGTTTGTGAAGTATTAAACCATAAGATAAATATATAGAAAGTACCTTGATGTAAAGGTAATGATAAATAAAATATCAAACTCAAGTATAAAGAAAGTTAAAAGCTTTCAAGTTATATAGAAACAGAAATTCCGTATATGTTGTGTGTGGGAAATTCCTAAATATATATAAAAATTAACTATTTAGGAAGTGCAAGGCAGAATCAGACATTTTTTCACCTACCCAGGACATCTACATAATTGATGCTGCCTTCATTCCCTTGTATGATATAAAATATAGATTTCTTGGGTTCACAAGAATGTAGGAACTACCCCATCAACCCTCTTCCCCCTGCCTTTCCCCCTCTCTTCGTATGCTTTTTTAAAATTGTGAAAGATTTCAATCTTCTCTTTGGAAAAACAGCTACAGCTTTTTTGCTGTTGTGTTTTTCCTGGGTATGTCCTCAAAAATCTTGGCCTAATAAGCTTCCATTGATTAAGATATTTTGTGTCAGTCATTTATTTGGGTCAACACCCCTTTCCAATCTCAATTCCACCCATTCTGCTCTTTCATCACCACCTCCAAACTTTAAATTCATTCTTTCTTTTACAATGACTTTAATAAGGTTTGATCTTATCAATTCCTCTAATTCAGTGGTTCTCATCCTTCCTAATGTTGCGAACCTTTAATACAGTCCAAAGTGGTTGTGACCCACAGATTGAGAATTGCTCCTCGATTTCATCAATTCTCAAACTTTTTAGTCTCTCAAACTCTTTACACTTTTAAAAATTACTAAAGATTTAAAAATCTTATTTATGTGGGCTATATGTTTTGTTATTGTATTAAAATATACATATAACTGAAAAAAAATAAGTTCATTGAAAATGACAATGATAGACTTTTATATGTTAATATAAACAACACATTTTGAAATAAAATTTTATATTTCTATATTTCCCCAAACAAAAACAAATATAGGGAGATAACTAGCATTGTTTTACATTTTGTAAATCACTTTAATGTCTGGTTTAAAAGAAGACAAGATACAAGAATTTGTTCTTACATTAAATCTGTTGTGATAGCATCTATTCTGAGCTCTCCTTAGATGTCAAATCAACATCTGGAGTTTCACATGTTCCATATGAAGTTGCTAGTCACCATCCACAAACGTTTTCCATCTCAATTGGTGCTTTGCTTTGTGCAAATCTAATAGGTTCTGGAATTTTCATCACCAACCCCCTTTATGTTCATCACTCATCCAATCCATTACGAAATTCTGATGACACTATTAAATGTGGCTAATGAGACTAAGGAACCAAATTTTAAATTTTATTTAATTTTAATTAACTTAAATTTAGTAGTCACCTATGGTTAGTGGCTATCATTTTGGGCAGCAAATATCTAGCCTAGCCACTAAAATAATAAATAATGTGTAATTATTGGGGGAAATAAATTGATACTAGTGTTTAATATGTTCAAATGAAAGTAGGATAGAGAAGAAAAAAGAATATAGACCAGTTAGGATGAAGAGAAAGCAAACAGAATTCCTAAACGTGAGGCTCAGTTCTATATTATATTTGCCTAAAGCAGTGCCTGGTATATGGTAAGTGCTCAGTAGATAGATATGGAATGGCTGTTATTATACTATGACTTCTTTTGAAAGTTGTGCCTTCGATTAGTAAACCAAAAGATAAAGATTTTGTGTGAATTTTATTTTATTAATGTTTTATGTTACAATGCAAGAAAATACCATTATCTTTACTTGTTGTTCACCAAAATGTTAGTTTTAGGTGAGTTAAAGCCCCATGATAAGTGTTTTTCTAACACACAGTTCTCTGCGTGGATGTTAAGATGTCACCCACGGGAGAAAGTGCTTTGCTGCTGACTGTTGGGATTATAGTTATGTTCGCCCCGACAGAGAATGTCCCTTAGGAGCTACACAGGGCCTAAGTTTCTATGTATATTATTTAGACTCTGGATAGATTATGGATAAATATATTTTCTCCAACAAAAATATTTCTAGTGAAATTTATACTTTCTATTACTTTGCCAATAAATTTATTTCTGTTACTTAGAAGAGCTGTTTTTTTTAAAAGTTTTCCTTTATTTGAGCATAATTAATTTTATCTTAAGGAATTCTTGTTAAGATGAATGCCATATGTCAAAAAATACCTTTATTGCCTTCAAAACCTAAAGTTTATTGGCGACCCCCTCCAAAAGGGAATAATAAAAACCAAAGGAAGATTCTGTCATTTCATTCATCAATATAACTAATTCAGCAAAACATTTTTCTCTTGTGTGATAACATTAAGAGCTGATTTATATGGACACATTTACAAGTGTCAGAACTCTTGAATGATGTAATATGGACCATTTACCAAAATAAAAATTTCTTAGTAGCAGTCTACAATGATCCATTCTACAGAGTATATAGAATAATATATATGATTTATTACAAAGTAGTTTTTCTTCATTATGACTTTAAATCAAGTTTAGTCTTTACTATTTCTTGCTAAAAGCTAAATGCTTAGAATCCAGTATTCTCTTGGGAAAAAGACTTTAATATGCTTACTATTCAGTAAATTCAAGGAACATACAGTTTAAATTTTATTTTTTATGAGGCCTTTCTTCTTGGATATCTGGAAAAGTGGGAATTTGGCTTCTTATATTAATGATTTATTATTCACAAATATATGTAGAATGAATATATGTAAATACGTATACAACTCTTTGTCTTCTTATTTAATGAAAATGAATGTTTTGAAGTTAAAATTAAATCAATCCATGATCTTCTTTTTGCCTATATTTAATATCAAACCCATAATTATGTCAGTGAAATGTGGATTATTCTGTTGGAGAACGGATAAACAGAAACCACTTCTCTCTCTCTCTCTTTTTTGAAACCACATCTCTTGACAGAAATGAATTTAAGGTCTTTTAAAAGTCTCAGTATAGACTATACCTTCTGGGATGTAAATTACCCTTAATAAAATAAAGTTAACTTATGTTGAAACCAAACCATGTTTTACTTTACAATTTTCTTAACTTATTCCCCATATGAGACAAATAGCAATCTACTCTTGCTTCTTTTTCCTTTGTGCAATTTCTAAGGTTATTTTTAAAATTCTATGTACAAGCTGATAGGACAGTTTCACATTTTCAACCCTATTATGTTCAAATCTTAATTTTTTTAAAAAGAATTTGATGCTTGTATATAAACTGCAATTATTAATTTTTCATTACATTTCTGGAAAAAAGGTTAATAAAAATAAGCTTCCTTAATCATGAATAGTATAGATTTCTGAAATTTAAATTGATGTGCTAGTGTTGCTAGGCTGATTTTACGATGACATCAATGTTAATGTTATGACAATGGCAGTTCATGTAATGTTGATACAATGACAAGGAATCATTCCTTGCCTTGGAGTAGAATCTATGCAGGTGTAACTCCATTTAAAAATAATATGTCCATTTACTCTTAGGGAATGTAGTCACTTTGGCTTTGTTCAGATTCATCTGCATATGGTTTTAAAAGTTTTATAGATTAATCATATAAACAAATGGATGTGATGTTAATATAAGGTTTTATTGAAGCACACATGCTGACGAGCCTAAATAGGAGTTTATCAAAAATATCTTTGTAAACGTTATAAAGTATAAAGATCCTATAACATCATAAGTTTAAAAGAAAAAAAAAATAGCCACAAAGCAATTGCGAATGAGTCAAGGTATGTCAGATGGATCATACCCGGAATTTCACATTCAGGTTTAAATGCCACTTCTAAAGTTTGTGTACAAGGCAGAATGCAGTACATGACAATGACAGGGAAAATCAGGTGGTTCCAAATGAATTTCATTTATATATTTATGTAGATACACTTCTTCTGTTATACGGACACATGTGAGAGGTAGAAATTCAGACGGAATGCAGAATCAAGAGCATGAAGGAGGACGGAGGCATGGAATGACTATGTGGGAATGCAAGTTTTAATGACTGGTGTTGTGGATACATGGTCCTCAGAGTTATAGAGTTTCCTGGCATCCACTTAGAAAATATTATTATTAATTCGACTCACATTGTTTGGAAAAAAAAAAAAAAAGAGAGATAGGCCATGCCTGTGGCTCAAAGGAGGAGGGTACCGGCTCCATATGCTGGAGGTGGCAGGTTCAGACCCACCAGCCCAGCTGAAAAAACTGAAAAAAAAAAAAAGAAACGCACACAAAATACTCAGACTCTTCCTGGCACTAAGCCTGAAAGAAGTGATTCATATGGCTCTTTACACTGGGAACAGAAAGTAAGGTAGAAGCAAGTTCTCAACAACATCTCTCTGATAAAAATGTCCATGTGCTGCTTGGGTCCCACAGTTTAAGGTCAGGACAAAATACTCTGTGTAAAGAAGTCCTTCAAGGACCCAAAGCCATGTTGCATAAATGCCACATTTTCTGCACTTTTAGCTTAATACAAAGATAAACCCTAACTGTCAAAACGTGGAAGACTTGAGATGGAGTCGCTGGGGAGGTTGAGGAAATTTGGGCAGTGAAGGTTGTGCAGGCAGTTGCCTGGTCTGTATAGCAGAGGGCTTACATGGACCAAGTTTGGAGGAGGCAGCCTGAATTTCATTCCGTCCATACCACCTATTGACTGTGGGACACCCATCAATACTTGAACGCTTCTGTCTTGCTGATTTCTTTTTAAAATAGAAACAGGCGCCTCCCACATGAGACTATATTTTTAAGAGCATTTCTGTGTTCACATGAAAACTATGCAGAAGGTAAAGGGATCTCTTCCTTCCCTCACACAAGCAAAGCCTCCGCCCCTCTCAACTTTCTGCCTTCTCATGAATTCTGCTCACTTCTCTAGTGATTCCTGAAGCTCTTTCTGGTGAGTCATCTATTTTCTAGTCTCTGGCTTGTCTTTTCACTGTTCTCTGGTGTTCTTTGAGGAACAAAAGCATCTAGCTTATCCATTTTTTCTTTTATGGTTATCACCTTTCTGTTTGGTTTTCAAAACTGGATTCTACCCCAAAGGCCATGAGAATGCCTTCCTATATGTTCTTGAAAATGTTTTTCCAGCTTTGCCCTTCACAAATAACACTTTAGCCCATCTCAGTGGATGACTGTGTAGAATAACGTAAGGTTTTCATAGAATTCTTTTTCATGGTAACATAAAAAATACAGTCTTAATCAGGTCTTAAGTAGTCCACCTCACAATAGTAGGGCTTTAATAAACTTTCATTTTGTGCGTTCCTTCTTTGTACATATGCTATAATTAGTACTCATTTTCAAACTCTACATATTAGGAAGTTTAGATGCAAATATTTATTTATATGCATGTTTTTCAGTTTGTTTCCATTCTTGTATATTAAATCTTTCTTTTGTAATAATTTTTTCTTCCTGAAGATAATATAGAACATAGTAGGTGATTTTTTTCACACTGAATAAAACAGAATTTGGAAATTTCCAGTGGAGATATGACCTGGTCTGGATTACCATCTTTTAACAGGATCATGCGGGTTTCTCTGTTGCACTAGAGGTACAGAGAGAGCTGGGTGGGCCGTCAAGTAGGAGGCTATTATGTTATCTGGAACAGAAATAGTAAGAGTTTAAACAAGGTTGGTAAGAGCAGACTGGGTAAGAAGGAGTGGCTACATTTGAAAATAAAAACGATAGGATTACTTTAATTAGGTATAAAAATAATGCCAAAAATTAGTTGGAGAAAAGAATGTTTCTTTTGGCAGAATAGTAAAAGTCTTCATTGCTTCTATTTTTTCTGGCTGTCCAGGAACTGTAATCATTTATTATCTTATGTGCCTGATCTAATCTGTTTTCTTTCTATTGATAATTCTGTTTTGCTTTAAAACATACCATGTTATGTTGAATCATAAAACCTGCCTTGAATCATTTTTATTTTTTTATCATGGTTTATTACATAGCCTGTGGTAATCTGATGTTCCAAATATTTAGTATTTTAAGATGTGGCTCTGGTTTTTAGCACACCCATGGGCTTAAGATTTTATAAGGAAGTTTAGTTACTGGGCAAAATTAACATCTATCTTAAGTAGAACATTGGTAATGATCATGTTGCTGGAATAAGTGTGGATTACTTCAGTTTTAGAAAATAGAGAGTTTCCATAAGGGAAGTGACTGGATGAGTAAATAGAAAAAAAGAGAACAGAGCCTAATAATAGATCATCAAGTAGTAGAACATTAAAACCAAAGTTAAAATATTTAAACAAAGACATTTAAGTTCTTAAGTTAAGGGAGATAAAAATAAACTTACTCATGCTGCATACAACAGGAATGAGCTCGCCATTACCCATCTAAGTTTATAAGAGTAGGGTAAATTACATAAAGGCAAAATTAGGGCAAATTTAATTTTTAAATTTTAATCAACTTTTTAAATTTTTTGGCTAAGATTCTTACAAATTGCATTATTTCTATTAATACTAGAACAATGTGAACTCCATGAGCTTAATGTAAACATGTAGAGATCTTACAACTTTAAAATAACCTGGAGAATCATCTGTGGTTTCATCACTAGAAATAAGACAATGTAAAGCAGTTTGCCAAGACTGATCTTAAACTGGGGGGTGGAGGATACCAAACTAACTACAAATCCTTTACAAGCCTTTGAGGGAAGAGCCAAAAAGGCAGAGAGAATATGCTGGGGAGAAAATTTCAAGTTTAATAAAGAGCAAATGAATACTGGTATAAGGTAGATCTGGGGACTAACACCGGGTAGCAAAATCAGGAGGGCTGGAAAGTATAAATTGGGTCATAAATTGGATCAATGGTGGTAATAAAAAATGAGTACTATTTGGATACATAACCATAGGCATGGATGTATTCAAAAAAAGGGTCCAGGCTCGGTGCCTGTGGCTCAATTGGCTAAGGCTCCAGCCACGTACACCTAAGGTGGAGGGTTCAAATCCCCAGCCCAGGCCCGCCAAACAACAATGATGGCTGCAACCAAAAAATGGCCAGGCTTTGTGGCGGGCGCTTGTGGTCCCAGCTACTTGGGAGGCTGAGGCAGGAGCCTTGCTTAAACCCAGGAGTTGGAGGTTGCTATGAGCTGTGATGCCATAGCATTCTACCTAGGTGGATAGCTTGAGGCTCCATCTGAAAACAAACAAACAAACAAAAAACACCAAAAACAAAATAAGGGTCCAGGGTTATTGACTCAAGTAGAACCCACAGAAAAAATGAGAATCTGTATACACAAGGACCCAGATGAATTTCTGCCTGACAGACAAGGTAACAGGCTTTGGCTGCATTTTAGTTTTGATTGCAGATATATTTATCCCTGGTTTTAAACTTCAAGGTTTTAAAAGTTTTGCCTTGTGCATGAGTGTGCAAAAATGTAACTTAAAAATGGCAAGGACCTGGCACACTATCGATGTTCAGTAATGTTTAATTACATATTTATTCAATTTAGTTATAGCATGCAACTGAATTGTATCCTATAATATAACCAAATGAGGAATTCTTGTTATTGATCAATAGATAGTTGAGGGAAAAGGAAGGGGGAAAACCAGAAAGAAAGGGGGTGGAAGAAGAGGGAGAAAGATGGGCAATAAGAGATTTAATTTTCTAAGTTTTATGTCACAATATTATTTCACAAGGTTTTGGGATTAAAAAAAAATTCCAATATGGAAGGCATTTTGTGGAACAGTAGATGGAAGGATCACATGCCAAGATTTTGTATTCTGTGAAAATGGAGCACTGTGACATTTGGCCACTTTTAGCTGCCGTCTTATCTGCAGCTCTAAGCATTCCAACTGACACGTGCATTTATCAGAAAATAAATCATATGTAAACTATGAAACTTTAAGTTACTGTGAAAACATTTTCCCAGATCAAAGGGGAATGTAGAGGAGCATAAGAGTGGAGGAAGATGGAAGGGAGTAGACGTTTCTGTTTTTATAGGTGTGTTCTCCTTTGCCTTAGCGACAACATTCCTTATTTGTGTGGTTTATATACATATGGCTTTAATCTGAACATTAGATCTTCTTTGTGGGCATAAAAAATGTTAATATAATTTACTGAATGAATGTGGAATTCAAGAAGATAGCTTCTCAATGAACAATGGTAATACTGAGGGTAGTCTCTGTTACATCTTTGTTGATTTTATCTATTTCAGATGTCAGCACCTCTTTATGAATTGAACGCCTAAGCGTAGTGATCATTCAGAATAGATCATATTACTGGTCTCTTCAAAGCTATCCAGTGACCAGCAATTGACTTATAAAAATTTAATTCATCTGTGATTTTATGCACTCCTCTCTTGACATTTGCATTCCTATTCTAAGAAACCAAAAGTACCTCAGATAGGAGCCCAATTTAAATAATGTGTTTTTCTCTAACATGGCTCTTTGAAGAGTGTGTGTTTGTTGAAGAGGAGAAATCACAATATTATATATGTAGATGATATATAGGTCTGTATTATAAGACCTATGATGGACTATAAGATGTATAGTATACATGTATATACGTATATATCATATACATGTCTTATAACATCTTACATATGTCATGTATGGTTTTTGCATCCATACTATGTACCCAGCACTGTGACTGACAAAGGGGCTTTACAGATACACACACATATTTATATACACATATACATAAACAGAGAAATATAATCACTTCCTCATCACATATCTAATAAGACTTTCTTCAATTAATGTTTGTGCTCCAACGCAGATTACATTCTGCCCTATGTAACATTACTTCACTTTCAAGAATGTTTTAATAAGATTTTAAAGTGATTTCACTAGTATTAACTTGACCATCACCTTCCCACTCACCATTAATCTGTGGCTTTCTATGAATTCAATTGATTCTGCCTCTTGGACTTCAATATAGTCACACTTAGATGGGACTCCAAGAGAGATCTGTGTGCAAAAGTACAACATTTTAGAAAAGATGTGTTTAAGTACCATTTAAAAGGAGTGAGTTCCTAGATACATTCCTGGCTACTCTCATTTTAGTCAGCTCTCTGCCCCCCATGTTTCACGATCAACATAGCGTCGCATCTGTTCTGCTTTGTGCCTTTTTACCGCCGTTTCCTTCCCGTTTTCTACCCAGTTTAATTACTTCTATAACTGTGTGCTAGTTTTACAACACTAGTGGAAGAATAAGTCACAGGTGGTTTTCCCAGGCACTTTCAATTCTTTTTTTGTTGAAAAAATTTAATAAAATTGTACATATTTATCATGAACAACACAATGTTTTGAAATTACCTCAAATTCTTATTTCTTGTGGTGGAAGGGTATCCCATCATTCATGACAATGTGGATGAGCCTGATTTGATGTCACATGAAATAAGACAAGAATAGAAACACAAGTACTGAATGATCTCACTTATATGTGGAATATTTTTTTTTAAAAAAGTTGAACTCATAGAAGTGGGGAGTAGAATGATGGTTACTAGAGGATAGGGATAAGGGGGTGGGGGAGATGGTCAAAGAGGATAAAATTTTAGTTAGGTGGGAGGAATCAGTTCAGTGATCTGTTGTACAACATGGTGACTACAGCTAATAACATTGATTTTTAATTATAAGTCCTTCTTTGATGAAACTTAAAAACATTCCTTCTTGTCCTATTCTTGGCAAGGATAAAGAATAATTGGTCGTATTTCAATCATCTCCCTTTTATCTAAAAGTCATCTTACATTGATCTTCAGTATCCTATTTGATTTGATCCCAAACACTCCATTTTCACAGCACATGGCAACCAAGCTATAGTTATTAAACTTTAATGTATTATTGCAATGTGCTTTATTGTTCTTCCTTTTTAGTTTGCCTGTTTTTTAAAAGATAAATATCACAGAAATTCTCGAATGTATCTCATTTTAAACCTCTATTCGTACTTACAGGCATTTAGCCAAACTTTTCCACTCATTCTGAAACACCCGCGTCCTTCAGATGTCGCTAAAGAATGTGTATTCATGTTTTTTTCACTTCCATATACAAAGCAGTAGTGTTTTTATGGTCAGCAGAGCACCTTAGTAGAATAAAGCTTTGTTTCATTTAGGCAACAAGAATAATAGGCTTCCTCAACCTCAACAGATGTTTTGTTTCTTTTTTTTAAAAACATCACTCATCTACTCCAATTACAAACATTAGGAAAATATGACATACACTGTCTTTGAGCTCTAAACTCTCTAAGTATTTAAGCTTCCAGTAGCTCATAAAATAACCATAGAAATGTCTTTTATTTACACTTCAATTAAAATACTTGACAAAGTGAATTTGGACAGATACACATGTAATTATGGTGTTTGTATCATAAGGATTGGTAATACTGCTAATAATTATAACTATTTTTAGCTCTTGTACGTCATTAGCACTCATGCATTTGAATGGTACACACATCTTAGTATGGAAAGTAGTTCAAACAGATATCATTTTAAGACAAAATTACTTAGAGTAAGTGAGTTTCCTTTCGCAAATAAATTTCTCTTAGTGCGAAAGAGGAAAGAACTCATTAGTAGTCATGGAACATTCATTGCTAAGCTATTTCCATTCCCCAGTGGTAGAAAAGGCCCTTTAAAAAACCATTATGTGTAATGATAGACAAACAACCACAGAATAATGTCTCCTAACCCTTGGGAACATGGGAGAGAGAGCACCATGGGAGAGAGAGCACCAATTTAATCAGAATTGCTTAAAATACCTGTATTTGTGCAATGTCTCTCTCTCTTCATATATATATAATATACAATAAACAGCATATGGATCCAAGTTTACAAAAGGCTACACTGTTTGTCAGTATCAGTTACTTGAGAATGAATCCTAACTATAAACCCCTTTGTCTATTTCTGGACATTTAGTAACTTCCACTGTTCTGTATATTCATATGTCCATTAACATAGTTTTGATTATTTAGGTGTTATAATATATTTTAATATTTTCAGAGTCCAGGCTGACTCTGGACTACACTTGTTTATTTTTCCAACATAAAATTTAAGTGATTATAAAAGTGATAAATACATGTATATGTATCAAAAATAAAACTATATGTATGTTGTGTGTATATGTGTGAGTGTATAGAATCTAAATTTTATATTGTAAAAAAGTGGATACTGGGGGCAGCTCCTGTGGCTCAAAGGAGTAGAGCGCCAGCCCCATATATCATAGGTGATGGGTTCAAACCTGGCACTGGCCAAAAACTACAAAAGAAAAAAAAAAGTGGATATTGTATATTAAGATGAATGAATATATATGAATGGATATACAAATAAATCAAAGGAATTCTCTATAGTAGTTTTTTTTTATTTGTTTTTTCTTTTTTGAGGCAGGGTCTTACTCTGTTGCTGGGTCTAGAGTGTAATGGTGTCATCATAGCTCACTGTAGTCTCATACTCCTGGACTCAAGTGATCCTCCTGAGAAATGGGACTACAGGCAGGTACCACCAAGCCAGGTTAGTTTTTCTATGCTTTTTAATGACAGAGCCTTTCTATGTTGCTCAGTCTGGTCTCAACTACTGGCCTCTAGGGATGCACCTACTTCAACCTCCCAAATGCTAGGATTATAAGTATGAACCACTATGTCTGACCTATAGTAATTTTTTTTTCTACTTACTAGTATGAACTTAATGTTTATGTCCCCCTAAAATTAATGTATTGAAGCCTAATTTCCAATGTGATGATATTTAGAGGTCAGACTTTTAGAAGGTAATTAAGTTATGAGAGTAAGGGCTACATAAATAGGATTGGTGTTCTTATAAGCGGAGATACTAGAAAAATGGTATCCCTCTCAGCATGCCAGGATACACGAAGAAGCGTAGATACTCTGCAAACCAGGAAGAGGATCCTCCCTGGCAATGGAATCAGCTGGTCCCTTGATATTGGAATCTCTAGCTTCCAGAAGTGTGAGGACTAAATATGTGTGTTGTTTAAGCTGTGCATTCTTGGCTATCTGTGGTAGCAGCTTTAGATGACGAACATACTTAGCAAATGTTGCTATTGTTATAACAGGCTTTTAGTTTATATAACCATTTTTTAACTTCTAAAAAGTAAAAACATTATGCACACACATAATCTTTACTTACGTGAAATGCTGCATGAATATTTGAACCTCATTTCATGGAATTTGCCTGGAGCATGTTTTCTGTCTTCTTGATATTTTCTGTGTCCTATCTCTCTTTGGAAAACCTAAAATGAATTGAGTAAAGAAAATATAATTATTGATTTTTTTTTTCCCTCTAAGAGTCAATGCTTCGTAAGAAGCTCCTTGTAAACAGAGTTCACACTCTTCAACCTATGATAGAGAATATTTACTGGTTTTACGCAGGATGGCTGAGACTTAATGTGCACTGAATTGATTTGATCAGCAGGTACTTAGAATGTCCCACCACACACCAGCTTGCCAACCCACTATCTTCTGTCATTTGAAAATTTAGCTTCATTTCCAGATGTGACATAAAAGAGCAATCAGTTCCCCCCTCCCTGTCCCTCCCTCTCATCACAGATTTCTAAGGTAGTTCTTCAGCCACATGCAACTTGAAATGCACCACTGCAGTCTGTGGCTTGTTGTGTGTCCTCTCAGTATTTTATTATTTATTTTTTTATTTTTTATGCTGAATGAACGAACTCATCTAACCATGACTGTAAATTATCTCCATAGACAGAGAGACTGGATCTAACTTAGTAGCATATATTGTCCTATGCAGTCAGAAAAATCAATAAATAATTTTAGGTGACATTAAGGATTTATATTGTAAAGTCAATTTTTCTCTTCTGATGTATTGCCTGTTAAGTGTTTTTCTGGATTAAATATACTTAATTTTTAAGCAAAGGATAAACATATCACGGCATTATTGGCCATCGATACGGAGTTGTGTGAAAAACTAAAATTCATCTTTCAAGTATATTTTCCTTGATTTTTGAACTCGTGTATAATTTAAAGGAAATATAGCCCACATGGTTTCATTCATTCTTGTTTTAATTGTGAAACTGTTCACTTTAAGAGCCCTTTGAAGTTCAAGGATATTTTTAATAGCCCATTTAAGCCTTTTTATCTTTAAAATAGGATTGCACTTTGCCAAGAATAAACAAAGACAAACACCTAAAGGTTAGGGTTCAGCGAGAAATTTCAACCCCCCTTGTTTTCCTCCATGTGTTTTAAACTTAAAAATTAAAAATATAGCCTCCTTTCTCTCGCATCAGCAGTAAAATGAATCATAGAAATGTGGCGAGCATCCTCTTTCTTTGACTGTATTCACTGACTTTGAGTTCTTAGAGATGTGATTTGCTGCTTTGGAAAGAATATTTCACAAAGGAGATACCACTTTATTATCACTTCCTAGAAAATTAACCAGCATATTATTTTGGACACTAAGTTAACTGGAAAGTATATATTGTGTGATTTTGTTTGCTTATTTTAATACATAGTATAATATCTGTTCAAAACATTTTTATACTATTTTTTTTATTTTTATGATATTAAGTTCTAAGAGTAAAGAGAGAAAAATTCACTATAGTAGAAGGACAGTCAACAAATAGAAAATGATAAAGATCTAACAGAATTGAGGCACCCTCGTAACAAAGCACGATCCTTTTTTAGTCATAGATATTTGACCAATGAATTGCAAAGTATATAAATAGAATGTGCTATACGATGTAACATGCATATTAACCTCTCATTTCCCTTTGCTTAATGCATCACTCCTACTCCTACCCTTATATTTCACCAAGTTCATTGTTTTTCTCCAAATGATTCCAAGGAAAACAGTGACAGCACCAGAGCTTGTGTGGGTGTGGCTCGTGGCTCTTTCATATGACTAATGAATGGATAGGTAAGAGGCATTATGTCCTCAGCATATTCAATGGTGTGATAATCACTTCCGCTGCTCAAGTATGAAGTTTGTATAGAAATTAAATGATATATTGAAGTTTTATTGTCTTATTGATACCTGTGGTCATCCTAAGTAATTAAATTATAAATTGTACTCAGTGTAAGTGTAATTGATAAAAAATAGAATAAAATGTGAATAGTAAAATCCCTTTTTAACTAATGATATGCTTCCAGCATTGAACTGTAGCCACAGAGTTATATAAAAGATGGAGAATATCAATCACAACCGTCTGTTACATCTATAATTTACTTAGCAATAAATTTTATCCTCAGTGATACAATATCCCTAAGGCTTATGACAACATTTGGTAACTATGAATATTGGTGAAATATTTAGTAAGTATGTGGCATTTGATAACCTACATATTTTTTTTGTAACATTTTATAATCTAGATCTTTTCTTAGAATTATGAGGCAGTCCATTTTATAAGCTATGCAAATATTGAAATTCTATATTTTTTGATAGGATGGTATTAATAATGTCATTATTTCTCATAAATGTGGACAAAATAGTGTGATTTAAAAACAAAGCTGGTTTAGTTTTTAAGAAAACAAAACACACTGCTCTCTGGGAACCCATATTTGGAATTCTTGTGTTAAATAAAGGAAAAAACAATAGTACATACTGGCAATTTCTCCACTGCCAAGCAGGTAGAAATTTAATGACTATAGAAGAGAGTGCATCAGAAATTTGGAACCGACAGTCCCAAGTAGGCTAATCCTCTTCTATAAATGGAGCGATGTGATTCAGCTCAGGATTTAACTTGTGACCTGTAGGCTTGTTACCTGCTCTTACATCAGCGGGATGATGCCTGATGGTCATGGGTTACTTTGCCATAATTGTGTCAGTCAAGCATGGGGGAAAGAATCTAGAACTCTCAACGAAATTATTTTGAAGTGAGATGGACTGGTGAGAACGTGTAGAGTGTCAGCATAGACCAATCTTTGAATAAGATTTTCTGTCAGAAGTACAAAGAAATGGGGTAGAAAAAGTACGGGCCTGTGGAGAATGGATTTTTATTTTTAAGATGTGTTACCTTCTAGCATATCTATTTTTGGGGGGAATATCCAGTAGGAGAAAATGATGATTCAGGTAAGTAAGAGTGTGCGATTACAGAAGCAAAGACTTAGAATGCTACAGGAGACAGAGGACAGTGCAGGTGGAGTGAATAGCCTTTGATGACTCGGGGGAGGATGTATCTTTTGAAGGAGAAAGGAAGGGAGGACCACATTCAAAATCCTAAAGTCAACTAGAAGATGTCAAAGTATTTTGCCATTATCTTCAGCCTTGTGAGTCGTATTCTTTCTTTCATTTGTCTCCTTTGCAAAAAATATGGCAGACTTCTCTGGGTTCTTTCCACAGTCCCTCATTGTTCTCTAATCTCCAAGTCTGTGGGTGTTATCCCATAACCAAGCCCACTCTCTCACCCAAGTCTCCTCCCTATCTACTGTGGCCCAGCTAATTCTTATTCATGTTTTCAGATAAGGTTTGCCTATGATTTTCTTAATGATATCATATTGACCCTCAGATAGGCTGTAAACTTTAGTTATGCAAATAAACAGCCTTCTGTATTATTCTATAACATTTATCCCAGCTGACTTACCTGTCTGCCTGCCTTGCTTCACAGTGAGCACCCAGTGGATAGTGATTAGGGCTTCATTAGAACACTGCTCTATCCTGGAATTATTAACATGGTAGATACTTAATGAATTTATAGGCTGACTGACCATCTTGATTAATTAACTGAAATTCTACTTTTAGTTATTTCCTTAGTCAAGTATTTAAATCCAGAAAACTCTTTGAAATATGCATTTAGTATAAGGGAAGTTATCACCTTGATGCCCATTAACACGAAATTTCAGGTGAGTAGGAGACCACTTAAAAGAAAAGCAAGGCGGGAATGAAAGGAACAAATACACTCAATGGAGACAGACAGGCTCAGTAAAGATCTAAATTGTTGGCTGAGGAATCAGCATAAAAGTGACTTAATGGAGCGATAAAATCACCCTGTCCTCTGAAGGCAAAAAAAAAAAAAAAAGACAAATTTCCCTATACTCTGTTTTTAATTCAGACAAAATAACACTGGTCTTTTCTTTTCTGTTAACCTGATCATGCTTCAGAATTATGCTCAATTTAGAGAACTTGATTACTCTTAAGTATGGTTTGGCAATAGCATTTTCCATCTTGCTCCCATAAACTGAGTATCTGCTTTCTATTATTTTTTTTCTAAACTTGTTTTGAGAAGTTGAATGCCAACCAATTTTCCAATGTAAATATTAAGATTTTGTTTTCCTTCTGTATTTCTGACATGGCTACCTTTTTCAAGTTATCCTTGAGGGATCATTAAGTACTCGCTGTATATTTTGTGCGTAGGATGGATATTTATTCAGAACTTATGACATAACAGGCATTGTTCCTAGTGCAGAAGGGTCTACATGGCATTTGCTCTCTACATGCTGACACAGATAGGTATCAAACTAATTATAAAATACAATGGGAGGTGTGACTAGAACTGCTGAAAGATTGTGCTGATGTGCCTTCAGAGCGCAGATGAAGGAATAATAAATTGTCTTTAGAGCACTGAACAAGCTCCATAAAGAACTTTTGAACAGGACCTGTTCTAAGAGTAGCAACACAATAGGACATTCAAGCAGAAAGGAAGGCATGATGACCAGCACAGAGACATCAAGTGTGTTTGGACAAGTGACTCCTCTTACATGACAGGAACACTGTATACACAATGAAGAAGAGCAGGGTGCAGGCGGCACGAGGCAAAAGAAAACTAGAGCTAAGGTTCGTAGAACTTTCTAAAAGTTAAAATTTGTTATATGACATATGGTAATTCAAACCTGGATTTTGAAATACAACTAATTTGCAGAATTGCTTGAAAAGTAGGAAAGAAGAAGGAACCCCTTGAGTTTAGTCAAGAGAATAAGAGGGTCTGCACTTTGGAGAGAGGAAATTCACATTCACCTTTTAAACTCCTACTAAGGACCTAGCAATGAGCTCAATGCTTAATAGAAATCTAACTTAAAACTTGCAACACTCTATGAAGTGGGCATTTGTACTGAGAAGAGCAAGTAATAATAATAGCAACATATATACATATATACACATACATATACACACATACACATGTATCTATATATATATGCTCATTATCTAAATGCTCGTCATGAGTTCTAACTTAATTCTTCCAGCAATCTAAATAGAGGTTCAGAGAAAGTAAGTGTCTTGCACAAAATTACACGATTTGTAAGTGGCAGAATTAAGATACAAACTCAGCGCAACTCCAGGACCCAGCGTTTTAACCCTGTGCTATGCTGCCTCATAAAAAGAAAGTCAGTATACTGGGCAAAAGGTTACAGTTTTTTGATGGTTTAATTGTGGACATGATAGGGTCATATAGGACGATAACTAGAGAAGGAATGAAAGAAATTGTGAACCAGGTACTAAGTTCCTTTAAAAGCATTCTTACTAAAATTAGAAAAATATATATAATATTTCCCAGTTTTATAATTTATACTTCCATTATCCGGCATATTAGTAAAAAATTATGGACTCTAGAGAGAGATACTTGAATTGAGTTCGGACTCTTTTAGTTATTAGTTTATATGACCTTCAGGGTGTTATTTAACTTCTCTGTTCCTATTTCCTTCCTTGTAATATCATGATATAAAATATTGGTATAACACTGAGAACAGTGCCTTGATTTTACCATCATTAGCAATATATAAATATTTGTTAAATACAGTGAAAATAAAATATCAATGTAAACCCCTAGTAAGCAATCAATGCTATTAAACAAAATCTTAATTTAGAGCAAAAGAATAAAAATTCTCTACATAAAGTTCACTAATATGAGGAGGTATGTTTACAGCTAAGAAAAGAAATAGGACACCCAATGTAGTTTCTGTGTGATTCTGAACTGACTTCTTCCTTGGAGGGCTGCGGAACTCTTTGTCTAAAAAGTTTAGCAATAATAAACATTGTATAAGAATGGCTTATTTCGTAGCTTGGTAACAGGCATCTGATGAATTTCTGCAAATATCTTTCATAAAAATGAGTTGAAACTGCCAATTGTTGGGCTTTAAAATTTTATTATACATATGTAAGCATGTCATTTTTTACCTTAAACAGTAACTGCTTACAGTCAGAGAAGGCTTTGTGAAAAGTGGGAAATCCAGTATTTTTATTTTGTAAAATTCTTGAGTTGGTCTCAATTTCAGCATTTTTGGAGCAATACCTATATGTATAAAGCAAGATAGTTTTTTTAGTATTTCAGAACATTATGGGGCACACACATATTGGCTACACAGTTAGCTTTGTATATTCTAGTTCAGAGTCATAAGTGTGCCCTTCACCTAGGAAGTGCACCGTGGTCCCTATGTATGTACTGTTAGATGTAAACTTACTCATCCCCTTCTCTTGCCTCCTATCTTCTTGAATTCTGTTGAGTTTTGCTTCCCTGTGAGCATGTAAGAGTTGGTCAGTATTGAATACGTGTGCTGTTTTTCCATTCTTGTGAAACTTCGCTTATTCCAATTCCACCTTAGTTGTCACAAAAAAATACTAGATCATTATCTTTTTATTTTGTTTTCTTATAGGACCATTGTCTTATGTTCAGTGGTCCCCAAACTTTTTAGTACCAGGACCAATTTCATGGAAGATAATTTTTCCATGGACCAGGAGGAGGAGCATGGTT